>SRVM01030847.1:0-19032 GCA_007570785.1 Antilocapra americana
TGCTGCAGTCCATGGGGTCGCAAAGAGTTGGACACGACTGAATGACTGAACTGAATGGGAAGCTGCTATAAAGCACAGGGAGCTCAGCTTGGTGCTCTGGGATGATCTAGAGGTGTGGGATGGGTGGTGGGTGGGAGGGAGGTCCAGAGGGAAGGAATACACTTTTATGCATATGGCTGATTTGCTTCATTGTACAGCAGAAAAGAACAGCATTGTAAAGCAATTATACCCCAATGGAAACATCACTGACACACTCACACAAAAAGATAAGTATTTTTGAGCATATGTCTTTCTTCTTAAATCTTAAGCTCTACCATTCCAGTGGATTGCTCTAGAAAGCCTTGGGCTGTACGTACTGGAATTGTACCTGTTCATTTCCTTACCTGGGGGAGGCTTGTTGCCAGTGTGAAGAGAATGGGCTGTGGACTTGCACTTCTTTCCCTGGCATCAGAGATGGATTTGTGGGGATGATGGAGTGGCAGTCCGACCAGCTCCTGTCTCCCCACCCTCCTTACCACCAGATCCTCTTGTTAATACAGGATGAGAAGCGATAGATATGATCAAAATTCCTGCCTGTGTCCACCGCACGGCGTCAGACTTACTAGATCGCACAAGACTCGAACCAGAGACTGTGGAGACCAACGGAAACTCCTGAGGACTTTTTGGAAGTGACCTGTGGCCTCTGGAGGCACTTGGTTTAACAGAGAGATGGAAAACAAGTTCCGAGCTCAAGTACATTTAGGAAGCCTTGTGTTAAAGAAGGCATGCTCCTTTCTTTTGTTTCCTTTTTTTTTTTAGAAAGCATATTTTGGACTTCCCTCATGGTCCAGTGGAACCCGCTGGCCAGTGCAGGGGACACGGGTTCGATCCCTGGTCTGGGAAGATCCCACATGCCACGGGGAAACTAAGCCCGTGCACCATGACTACCAGCCCCGTGCTCCGCAACGAGAGAAGCCACTGCAGTGAGAAGCCCACACACCACAATGAAGAGCAGCCCCCGCTCACGGCAACTAGACAAAGCCCGAGTCTGCAGCAATGAAGACGAAGCGCAGACAAAAGAAAAAGCAAAAAACCCAAGTATATTTCTTGACTCAGTGGAAGTGTGAAAGTTGCTCGGTCGTGTCTGACTCTTTGCGACCCCGTGGACTATACAGTCCATGGAATTCTCCAGGCCAGCACACTGGAGTGGGTAGCCTCCGTTCTCCAGGGGTCTTCCCACCCCGAGATGAGAGCATTTACATGCTGGGATGCGTGATGTCCTTCTGAGCAGGAAACCGTTGGCTGCGTTCTGTTTGGTGTCTATCCCGGAAACAGGAACGCCCCTGAGCGCCACTGGTCCAGAGAACAGAGACTGGGAACCCCTCCTACTTGGATCCCCTGGGAGAGCTGTGCTCAGAGGGTGCTGTCCTTGGAGGGCCGTCTCTCATCTTGCTCTTGGTAGACTTGCTGAGAGAAATTGAGGTTTCTGAAAAGGATTTTTTTTTTAAACTTTGGAATCATTATGGTTATTTTACCAAAACTGAAGAGAAATGAAAATTGTGCTTCTGATGGTCATTGGTGATTAAAAAAAAAATTAAGGACAGTTGAAGTTACAGAGAGTATTTTGCAGGAAGATGATAACTCACCGACTGGGCTGTTTGGCATTTCCTCCTGCAGTTTTTCATTGCTCATGCTCTTATCTGAGAGGGTGCCTTTGTGCAGTTTTCCCGTGAGGACCTGATCTCTCTTTATTGGAATTTGCTTTCAAATATGAGCAAAGCTCCTGGAGGGAAAGGACCTAGAGGTGTTAGTGGTTCCTGCCGTGCTAACTGCCTGGGGATCGACAGCGTGGCACTCACTGCGACATTGGTTTCTGGCTTTTAGGGAAAACAAATTCCTTTTATGAATATGATTAAGAACGATGTGCTGCTGTGCTCACTCGTCCTCTGTTCTCAAGGAAGCGCCAATTCCCTTTATTTTTTTATTTAAAACATTTATTTGACTTCTGGCTGCCTGGGTCTTCTTTGCTGCTTGTGGGCTTTCTTTAGTTGCCCAGAGCAGGGGCGACTCTCCAGCTGCACTGCAGGCAGGGGCTTCTCACTGGGGTGGCTTCTTTTGTTGGGGATTGTGGGCTCCAGGGTGTGCAGGCTTCAGTAGTGGTGGGGCTTAGTTTCCCCAAGGCATGTGGGATCTTAGTGCCTGCACCGGGATCGAACCCATGTTCCCTGCATTGATAGGCGGATTCTTAACCACTGGACCACCAGGGGAGTCCCAGTTTTCTTTATTTTAATCTCTAGTCACAGTTGTGTGCTTGGAGAATATTCTTTTTTTTAGGGGGGGGTAGATATTCTTAAAGAGGATAATAATTTTTTCTCAATTTAATAGTTGTAGTGGGCATTGCATTTGTGGCTATTGCAAGGAGTTTCTAAAGGTCATTTACTTGTGGATGTTTTCTTGATTCAGGACTTTGGAGACAGTGATCAGTTCTCCATTGTGTAGGCTCTTCCTGTTATATTGGGGGGGGGTCTCTGATTGTCCCCCCGCCCTGTCCTCTGGCTGTTTTACTTCATGAGAATGTAGTTTTACTTCTGGAGAATGTAAAGGAAAATTAAAGATGGAAACTGCTTTTCTTTTAGTTTGGGGAAAAATAATTGGTAGTACAGAAGACAAAACTTTGTTATATGAAATAAATGAAGAACCAAGTAAGTCAGAGCTGCGGGAGCTTGGGGGTCGCCACTGTCCTGTGTGCTTGGCAAGGCAGCTCCATCGTGGGGAAGGGGGCTCTGGGTCCCTCAGGTACCTCGGTGGAAGCTGTGGGTGTGGGGGATCTGGGGCAGCTGACTTCCCTATGTGACTTGTTAGGGGAGTGTGTTAGGCTTTCGTAATCCTCACGGGGACCCTCACAGTTCACAAGGGAGACAACTGATACAAGTTCTCAAGCTCAGTTGGTTGGACTGAGATCAATCCGTAGATTTTAAAAAAAAAAGCAACCACGTCTTGTAGGTGCCTTTGCTATTTTGACCGCCAGGGGGCATGCAAGGTCTTAGTTCCCCCACCAGGGATTGAACCCGTTCCCCGCTGCAGAGGAAACAGTCTTAACCACAGACCCCCTGGGAGTGAAGTTGCTCAGTCCTGTCTGACTCTTTGCGACCCCATAGTCTGTAGCCGCCAGGCTCCTCTGTCTATGGAGTTTTCCAAGCAAGAGTACTGGAGTGGGTTGCCATTTCCTTCTCCAGGGGATCTTCCCAACCCAGGGATAGAACCCAGGTCTCCTGCATATCTAGAGGATGCTTTACCATCTGAGCCACCAGGGAGGCCCCAAAGACTGGCTTGTCAAGTCTCATGCCTTTGCTATTTTGTCCGTGGAATAGAAGGTACTGGAAAATAAGGGAGGAAACACGAAAGATAACAAGATATTTCAGAAACCTTTCCATGGGTTTCTATGGTTACACACGTGGTTCAGCTGCTAAGTCGTGTCTGACTCTTGGGAGCCCATCTCTTGGGATCCCCTGGACTGTAGCCCTCCAGGCTCCTCAGTCCATGGGATATATCAGGCAAGAATACTGAAGTAGGTTGCCATTTCCTTCTCCAGGGGGCTCTTTCCAACCCAGGGGTCTCCTGTATTGCAGGCGGTCCCCTACACTGTAGGCGGCTTCTTTACCAACCGAGCCACCAGGGAAGCCCCTGGTCATGTGTGCTAGTCCTAAATAGCTCCGTTGACAAACCCTGTTCCACCACTGAGCAGCTCTGCTGTCTTGGACAGATTACTTAACCTCTAGTTTCAGTTTCCTCCTCTGCAACTTTGGAATATGGAAGTGCCCTCTTTACAGAGATGGAAAAGTTAAATGGCCAGCCAGCGTTTAGTAGCTCCTTCACCTGTTCCTCCGCGCAGACGCACTGTGCTCCAGGGAGGGGGCGATGAATGAAAATAGACAGGACCCTTCAGCAGAGAGTTTACTGCCTCTTCAGGTGAGAGTGTGGCCCACGTGTAAAAGAAAATTGGGGAAGGACTTTTCTCAGGAGTGGGATCCATGGCGAGATGCGAGTGTTAAACATGCAGGAGACACTTCAAGTCTCCCTTCTTTGAACCTAAACTTCAAGAATCCTCTGAAGATGCATCGTCATCACTTTACAGATGAGGGAGCCACATTCCAGAGAGGTAAAGACATTGTCCAAGAGCCGCTGAATTTTCAAATACATGAGGTTTCTGAAGTAGCTTTGATGCTAATTTCTCATGTTGATATTAGTTTCTCATTTAAATGCTTTCTTCTCTGCAATCACCCTCTGTGTTTTTTCAGTCTTCTAACGTTATTGAGGCTTTCAATGGCTAAGTCAAGATCTTTCCTGGTAAATGTTATGTTGCACTTGAAAATACATGGATTATTTTCAAATATCTGCTCATTTCTAACATAATTCTGCAGTGATAAGAGAACAGATTCGGTATGGTTTCAAAACCTTTAGATCATGACACTTTTGCACTTGCTTTGTGTCCCGGGTATGTCCTAGTGTCTCCTAGTCTATAGTCTACAGAAACTTGAATAGAGCTTCTATACTACTATTGTGTGAAAACTGTATAAATCTTAATTACGCTGAATTGGTTCATAGTGCTTTTCAGGTCTACTTTATCATTCTACAACTCTGTATATTCATTCTATTGATGTTTGAGAGTTTGATATTGAAACTCCAATTAAAAATCTTTACTTAAAAAGTAATTGGAACATATAGTGGAACCATATGTAACTTTCTTCTGTAGTTCCCTAGTTTCCTGTAAATGTGTTATCATCCTTTCATAATTTAAAAAAAGAAGAATTTGTCCAAGAGCACAAGGCTGGAGAAAACAGAGTAGGAATTTGAAGAGGTCCCTCCCATCACACACTTCACAAGCCTGGTGCATCTCAGCAATTGTAAACTGTTATCTCTCTCTAGGAATATTTTTGCATTTTTTCCAGATTGCTGTTGTGGCATTAATAAGAGACATCTTAAATCAAGCTATAGAGACTCAGGGTCATCTGAAGGTACCGAACAGAAGCCAGTCCAGGGGAACTGGTCTCCAAATGCTTGGTTATACACTGCTCTAAGGAAATATATAAATAATATTTTTAAAGAATTCTCGTTCATTTCATCTATTAATGGAGCAAAACACACTTTACTTTGTGACTATGCTTTGTGATTGTGTATTTCACAAGATCTTGCAGTTATTCAAAGTCTAGTATCAAATTTGGTTTCCTTCTGTGCTCATTTCACTACTAAACCTTGCCCATCTTGCCGAAAAAGATACTTCACGAAAGCTGAGATACGAATATCTCTTTATTTGGTGGTGTGTGTGTATTGAGGGATTTCCAAGCCACGTGGCTTGCAGAATCTTAGTTCCACCAGCAGGGGCCTCTGAACTCTTGTGAAAATGCCAAGTCCTCACCACTGGACCACCAGGGAATTCCCCTGAACAGCTATTCTTTAAACTCAAGGGATATAAAAAAAATAAATAAATAAACTCAAGGGTTCTTTGAAGTGCTCTGGGATGAAATAACCGATGAAATAAAGTGTGGTACAATACATGGGAAGGGTCATTCCCCATCTTATCACAAAACTTCTGCGGGGACCATACAATTTAAGATCATACATGGCATGTGTGTGTATGTATGTGTGCATATTACATATATATATGTGATGAAATATTACTCAGTTATAAAAAAGACAAAAATAATGTCATTTGCAGCAACCTGGACAGACCTAGAGATTTTCATACTAAGTGAAATAAGCCAAACAGATAAAGACAAATATTATATGATATTGCTTATTTGTGAAAAGAAATCTTTTAAATGATACAACTAAACTTATTTACAAAACAGAAATAGACGCGCAGACATAGAAAACAAACATGGTTACCAGAGGGGAAACCAAGGGGTAGAGAGAGATAAATTAAGAGTCTGAAATTAACATATACCCACGGCTGGATATAAAGCAGATAATCAACAAAGACCTGCTGTATGGCACAGGGAAGTATACTCAATATCTTATAATGAACTGCAGTGTAAAAGACACCCCATTATGTGTGTGGGTGTATAACTGAGTCACTTTGCCATACACTTGAAACTAGCACAACATTGAACGTTACACCTCAATAAAAAAACAACAAAAATTTTAACAAATTGTAAAACAATAATACAATGTATAAAGCCACTTAACCACGTGCAGGTAACCTGCCATCTTCACCAAGTGCCTAGAGCAAGGTGCCATGGAGAGGCTGCGTCAGCCCCTGGGGGCGACCACCACCAGCTGTATGCTGACCTGTGTCCACCAGGCTCTTAGATACGAGCCAAGCTTTGCTTGCCTCTTTTTATATAAAACGTAGAACAGATCCAACCAGAATTCTGCTTTCCCTGCAGCCTCATGAATCTTCTAACATACACCCAGCTTGGATGTCCGAGCTCCAGGGAGGTGATAGGCTCTCAACGTGCAGTAAAGCCCCTGCACCAAGCCTCTGGCTTGCCGCCCAGTGGGTACCCCTGAGCGGGCGCCAACTCCCAGCCCCTGACCACACAGCCCTGGGTCTCGGTCCCTGGTCCCAGGTTGCAGCTGTGATGGCGACGAAGCCAAGCTCTCGCCCCAGCCACTGGGGAACAGGGGAATCCCGATGATTTTTTATTTTGCTTTGTGTGGTTTCCTCATTAACTCAGGGATTGCACAGAACCAAACTAAAAGGCTACAGATGTTTGATTCTGCAGTTGGACCTGGCCATTTATAGGGAGTGCCTTGCAGTAATTGGGCTTGTCTGATGGCTCAGCTGGTAAAGAATATGTCTGCAATGCTGGAGACTCCGGTTCAATTCCTGGGTGGGGAAGATCCCCTGGAGAAGGGATAGGCTACCCACTCCAGTGTTCCTGGGCTTCCTGGTGGCTCAGCTGGTAAAGAATCTGTCTACAGTGCAGGAGACCTGGGTTCGATCCCTGGGTTGGGAAGATCCCTGGAGAAGGGAATGGCTACCCACTCCACTATTGTGGCCTGGAGAATTCCATGGACTTTATAGTCCATGGGGTCACAAAGAGTCGGACACAACTGAGCGACTATCACTTTCACTTTGCAGTAACAAGTGACTGAGAAAATCATTTTCAATGTCCTCTATTGGTTTTTGAAATGGGACCTTCGGCAAAGCACATGGCCTCCAGAGGTCATAGCTACCTCATTAGTGAGATGAAGGGGTTAGACCAGGTGATCGTCACAAAAAAATTGTAATTGTATGAAATAAAAGAAAAGAGGCCGAGGACTTCCCTGGTGATCCAGCGGCTAAGACTCCAGGGTCCCAAGTTTCGATCCCTGGTCAGGGAACTAGATCCCACATGCAGGCAACTAAGAGTTCACACGCTGTAACTGAAAGAGATCCTGCACACTGCAACTTAAAAAAAAAAGAAAAGAAAAAACAGATCCCGCATGCAACAAATAGGATCAAATAAAATTTTTTTAAGTTTTTTAAAAGAGTCCAATGCAAACTATCTCTGGGAATTTGGTATCTTTCATTTTATTTGCACCTTCATAATCCTTTATTTTGGACTTCCCTGGTGGCTCAGATGATAAAGCGTCTGCCTGCAATGCAGGAGACCCAGGTTCAAACCCTGGGTTGGGAAGATGCCCTGGAGAAGGAAATGGCACCCCACTCCAGTACTCTTGCCTGGAAAATCCCATGGACAGAGGAGCCTGGTAGGCTACAGTCCACGGAGTCACAAAGAGTCGGACACAGCTGAGCGACTTTACTTACTTAGTCCTTTCTTTTACAAAAAGCTAAGAGAAACTATTTAATACTTTTCTACAGTCCTTCATCCACAGCCTTTAGTTCCAGCTGCCTTTCAGAACTTAGGATTTGGAGTTTCAGAAAGGAAATGGTGCAGGGTAACAGCAGCAGGGGCCAGAGCAGCGCTGTAGTCAATCCCGTTAAGGTTTCTGCCATGAAACACGGGAGTTCTCACACTAAGTAGGAGAAAGACTAAAAATAGTCTCACATTGGCTCAGGTTGGGTTTTACAGCCAAAAAGTTTGCCACAGACCAAACAAAAGCCCTTCTGTTTTCAGAGCCCTTTTGAACTTCAGAATTGCCCCAGGGGATCGCAACCCTGTGGGAGTCCTCACTCTTTCTAACCCCTATGTAATCATTGTGTGTGTGCCTGTGATGTAAATCAACCTATTAGTAAACTCCAAATGTTTCAAAACCTACCAGGACCTACTTGCATTATTCAGAATTTAAAGGCCAAAAACTCACTAAAATTGACATGCCTCATACTCATTCTAAGCTCTTCTTGTAGTTCATCTCTATCGTGAAAGAAAATTCAAGACTGAATTTTCTGACAAATTTTCTGACACTCTTCTGACAGAGTGTCCTTCACAAAACCGGTGTTTGAGATCTTTGCCTCTGGCTTTCTGAACATTTTCAGAATTAGGACTAAGTAGACGGGGAGCTTCCCAGGTGGAATAATGGTAAAGAATCTGCCTGCCAATGCAGGAGATGCAAGAGACACGGGTTCAATTCCTGGGTCAGGAAGATCCCCTGGAGAAGGGTGTGGCAACCCACTCCAGTATTCTTGCCTGGAGAATCCCCATGGATAGAGGAGCCTGGTGGGCTGCCATCCACGGGGTCCCAAAGAGTGGGACCTGACTGAGCGACTTGGCACGCACACACACCCCCGTTCCTTGTTGATAATGGAAAGTGAGCATTAAGGTTGTGCATGTCTGAACACAGTCCTGGTAGAAGGGGACGGTTGAGCCAAGAACTACTATTCCTTGGCTCAGTGTTTGCAGGCAGTAATGAAAACAGAAATTACGGGACAGCTTCTTCAGAAGAGGATAAGATACTTCTTGTTTGTCTCTGTCCACATTTTCTTCAGGTTGTTTTTGCTCCATCTGAGTGAGATCGCTGTTGACATATTGACTTTCTCAAGGCAGTTTGCATTGAAGTCATGCTAGAAATGTGGAGAATGTTAGGTGCTGAAGACATTAGTTATTAGGAATCAAAAGTGGGGAGAGCTGGAGCTGATGAATACACTACCTGTGTATAGAAAATGAGGGCCAAGTAGGTCTAGAGATTACAGTCCAGTCTACTTAATTGTTTTAAGTCATCTTAAGGCAGATATAAAGTATATAAAGCTAGATCTGTTACTGTTTAGTCCCCAAGTTGTGTCCGACTCTTTGCGACCCCGTGGACTGTGGCCTGCCAGGCTCCTCTATCCACGGGGATTCTCCAGGCAAGAATACTGGAGTGGGGGTGCCACACCCTTCTCCAGGGGATGGATCTTCCTGACCCAGGAATGGGGAGACACATGTATTTTGACTGACCATTTGTTTTAACAATCTGGTCTCACAAATGTTAGAAGGCAGCGAGATGAACTGGGTTAATTTTCCATTATTTTCACTGTATTTTCTCAGATCCCCTTCAAGTGAAAATCCTAATGACTTTAAACTCTCATCCCACTGGCTCTTCAGAGGAAGAGAAATGAAAAGCCTTAATCAAGATGTGTAACCATGTAGGGGTCATTTATCCACCCCTCCCCTTACCTTATGCTGCTGTGACATCTAGAACAAAGATGTGGACTCAGAGTCCTTATATATATATATATACACACACACATATATATAGTATATGTATTAGAATTTTATATATTTTATATTCATATCTGGTGATGATTGTGTTACTCAAAATATAAAACTTAAATGCTTCATGAAAATCAAAATATTGCACGTCTTTTGCTTCACTACATCTAGCAATCAAAACAGTCACTCCCTTGGAGAAGAAAATTAAAAGGGACTGACAAGTCTTGTTCTCATGATTGTGCTTTATAATTGATTGATTGATTGCTGTCAGCCATTGATATCCCTCTCCTGTCGGTCAATGTCTTAGGTGGATGCGTGGAAAATTAGAAGATTTGATTCATTAATATGACTCCTTCACTTATAAAGTCGAGGAGTATAAGTAAAACTCAACTAAAATAGTACAGTGTTTTCCTTAATTGAAGAGGCACCATCAGTTTCTGCTTTAAATTAAGTGTTTAGGAAATTTAATGAGTGAAAAAAATGATACCTGGGGACCTCCCTGGTGCTCCAGTGGCTAGGACTCTCTGCCCTCCCAATGCAGGGGACCCAGGTTCAATTTCTGCTCAGGGAACTAGATCCACCATGCTACCACTAAGACCCGGACCACCCAAATAAATAAATAAATAAAACTCGTAAATGATGCCTTCTAATTGAAGGCACAAAAAAATTTAAGTGCATGTAGCGTGTAATAAATCACTTCAGTCGTGTCTGACTCTTTGTAACCCTGTGGCCTGTAGCGCACCAGGCTCCTCTGTCCATGGGATTCTCCAGGCAAGAATACTGGAGTGGGTTGCCATTCCCTTCTCCAGGGGCTCTTCCAACCCAGGGATGGAACCCGCATCTCTTATGTCTCCTGCATTGGCAAGCAGGTTCTTTCACCAACAGTGTCACCTAAGTGCATATTCCTGCAAAGCACCAAACATTTATTATAGCACCTCACCCTCTGCCTTAATCAACAGTGAAGAGTGAGTCAAAGTAGCTCCTCTTGGACAATAAACTTTCATCTTTCTGTTGCTTTGAAAGGACATGCCACCCACATTTTCATCCTATATCCAGGTTTTGGATAACTTTCTAAGTAGTCTCCCCTTTGTGAACAAGTAATATCCGAAGATAATCCATGATGACAAGCAAAGGCTGGACTCTTATGTTTAGTCTTGCACGGTTGCAGCAAGAGCGTTTTACTAATTCGCCAAGGACAACTCTCAAAATATCTGTGGATTGAAAGTAATTATTCTGCTCTTTAATTTGATTTATAAATTACTTGGAAGACTCTCCATCTCAGTGGTTGGAGCTTGAGGAGCACTTCATTTTTCTGATGGAAAAAAATAATTAGCGATTAGCCCATGTTTGGACCCAAGTCTGTGTGTGAGTGTGAGTGTGTGTGAGGGTTGCATGTACAGTATATTTGCAGAGATCACTCCAGTGCTCATCATGCTGTTACTTTTTAGAAGCCCTGCATTTCCAAAATTGCTGCAGCCTCCTTCCCTAAGTTCTTCCCTGTCTCCAGGAAAGATGGTCAGTAGATATTTGTCTTCAGATATTCCAAGAGCACCTCAAGTTCAAGCACATTCAAGGAGATAAGTTATTATCTTTGCCAACAAACTAGATCTTCTTTCCACATTGTTACCCAAAGTCAGAGTATAATTTTCAAAATGAGCAAAATCATGATTCTTGGGTAAATGTAACACAAACATGTGTCACCTACATTACTCTACTCAGTAACGAATGCAGGGGACTTCCCTGGAGGTGCAGTGGGTTAGGAGGCTGCCTGCCAATGCAGGGGTCATGGATTCGATCCCTGGTCAGGGAAGATCCCACAGGCAACAGAGCAACCAAGCCTGAGCACCACAACTCCTGGCCCATGTGCCTGGAGCCTCTGCTCTGCAGCAAGGGAAGCCAGTGTCGTGCGAAGCCCTTGCACCACGACAAAGAGTAGACTACCCGTGTTGCCCACCACAGCTAGAGAAAGCCCCCGTGCAGCAACGAAGACCCAGCGCAGCTAAAAATAAATAAACCTTTGTTAAAGATCATTCATGCAGGAAATAGTAAGATGTTCATGCTGGTACAAAGACTGAATGACAAGGTAGGTATGTATAAGCAAATTAATGAAGAAATTTGAGGGTAAGATGGGTGGATTGGATTAAAAACTGGCTAATTCACTAGAGGGCAATTGAACATAACCTTTGGGGTTTTCTTTTTCCCTGGACTGAAATAATTTGCCTCTCTACCAGACAAAAATTGACAGGTTAACTTGTAACTTCTCTGTCTGGGAACTTCAGTCACTAGTAAACAATGTGTTGAATAAAATATGTTCTGTGATGATCCTTGGGTGTGTTTTTGCCCTTGTAGGTCATGGACAAGCTGTGTAATGTCCCTCTTTACCTTGTTTCCAAGTTTGGGGTGATTGTTCTCAGCATCTCCTGACTTCCCCAGCTCCTACGCTCAATTCCTGCTAGTTCTCCTTGTTCGGCATCCCTGAGAGAACATCCCCCCACCACCACCGTTGACAGTGATAGAAACTTGGTTCACGTCCTTGTTCTCTTACCTTGGGTTTTGCAATCATTCTTTATAAATCATCTCCCAAATCCTATGCCATTTCCAGAGGGAAACTCAAAACCTCAATTCCGATCAAGTAAATTGTTTATTACATGCTCAATTGTGTCCAACTCTTTGCAACCCCATGGACTACACTCTGCCAGACTCCTCTGTCCATGGGATTGTCCTGCAAGAATACTGGAGTGGGTGGCTATTTCCTTCTTCAGGGGATCCTCTTGACCCAGGGATTGAACCCCGGGTCTCCTGCATCTCCTGCATTGCAGGTGGAGTCTTTACTGCTGAACCACCGGGGAAGCCTAATCATATATTAGCCTGATTAACGTTTCCTTTCACCTACACGATTGAACACCAGGCCAAGCATGATATGCCAAAGTCTCCAGCCTCACCAGGGCTTCCTGGGTGACTCACATAGTAAACAATCTGCCTGCAGTACAGGAGACTGGGGTCAGTCCCTGGGTTGGAAAGCTCCCCTGGAGAAGGGAATGGCAACCCACTCCAGTATTTTGCCTGGAGAATCCCATGGACAGAAGAGCCTGGTGGGCTACAGTCCATGGGGCCGTAAAGAGTCAGACATGACTGAGTGACTAAACAATAACAAATCTAGCTTTATATACTTTATATCTAGCACTTCACTTTCGCTTTCCAGCCTCACCTCTTAACAAGCCTAGCTCCTCTGTGCAATTCACCGCCATGTGTACTTGCTTTATGTCCCCGCTCTCCCTCTCGGAATCCTCGCCTTGCTCACATCACGGCCCCCTGCCCCGGCCCACCCTGCCCAACCCCAGATCCTCTGCGTTATTTTAAAACTTACCTACTTATTTCAAAACTCAGCTCAGGAGTCATCTCCTGAGACTTCCCTGGCAGTCCAGTGGTTAAGAATCCAGGCTTCCGCTGCAGGACATACCAGTTCTAGCCCTAAGCAGGAAACTGAGATCCCGCATGCCGCACGGTGGAGCCATCATCAGGGTCTTTTCCAATGAATTGGCTCTTCCCATCAGGTGGCCAAAGTGTTGGAGCTTCGGCATCAGTCCTTCCAATGAATATTCAGGTCTGATTTCCTTTAAGATGGACTGCTTGGATCTTCTTGTTGTCCAAGGGACTCTCAAGAGTCTTCTCCAACACCATAGTTCAAAAGCATCAATACTTTGGTGCTCAACTTTCTTTACAGTCTGACTCTCACATACATACATGACTACTGGAAAAACCATAGCTTTGACTAGACAGACCTTTGTCAGGAAAGTGATGTCTTGACTTTTTAATATGCTGTCTAGATTTGTCATAGTTTTCCTTCTAAGGAGCAAGCATCTTTTAATTTCATGGCTATAGTCATTGTCTGCAGTGATTTTGGAGCCCAAGAAAATAAAATTTGCCACTGCTTCCACTTTTTCCCCTTCTATTTACCCTGAAATCATGGGACTGAATGTCATGATCTGTTTTTTGAATGTTGAGTTTTAAGTCAGCTTTTTCACTCTCCTCTTTCACCTTCATCAAGAGGTTCATTAGTTCCTCTTCACCTTCTGCCATTAGAGTGGTATCATCTGCATAATTGATATTATTGATATTTCTCCCGGCAATCTTGATTCCAGCTTATGATTCAATCAGCCTGGCATTTCACATGATGTACTTTGCAGAAAAGTTAAATAAGCAGGGTGACAAAATAAGCAGCCTTGACATACTCCTTCCCCAATTTTGAACCAGTCAGTTGTTCCATGTCCAGTTCTAATTGTTGCTTTCTGATCTGCATACAGATATCTAGGAAGCAGGTAAGGTGGTCTGGTATGCCCACCTCATCAAGAATTTTCCACAGTTTGTTGTGATTCACACAGTCAAAGATTTTAGCATAGTCAATGAAGTAGATGTTTTTCTGAAATTCTCTTGCTTTCCCCATGATGCAATGAATGTTATTGATTTGATCTCTGGTTCCTCTGCCTTCTCTAAATCCAACATGAACTTCTGAAAGTTCTCGGTTCACATACTGCTGGAGCCTAGCTTGAGGGATTTTGAGCATGACCTTGCTAGCATATGAAATGAATGCAACTGTACGGTAGTTTGAACAATTTTTGGCATTGCTCATTTTTAAGATGAAGACAAAGAGGAGGCAAAACTAATGTTACAGAATTAAGAATAGCTCCTAGCTCTAGGTGGAGGGGGTGGGGTGGTGCCTGGGAAGGAACCTGAGAGAACATTCTCAGCTGCACCTTGTTTTGGGTGGTGATGACTCTGCTGTGCACAGTGTAAAAATGTAATGAGCTTTATATACTGAATGTATGTTACATTCAAACAGGCACATGTAGATAAAATACAATAAACTGAAATATACACTCCTACCATTTCCAGGCCTCAGTAACCATACTAATAAATTCTCACTCATTTCTTGATTACCTTTTCCCTATTTATCCTACAAATTTGTCCAGAAATTGGGTTAAAGTTCTGTTACAAATTATTACAATCCTTCACTAGGAAATCAGAGTCTGCTGTTTTTTCCCCCATCCTCCTTATGCATTAAGATTCCATGACTCACAAATGGAGCAAAAACAAAACAGCATTTCTAGGTGAGGCACCCAAGCAGTGGAAGCCGATAGAAATGGTCATATCTTGACGTACCTTGGTCAGTTACTGGCAGACAGAGGCTTTAGCCAGGTCCCCCCATCCGTCTGTGGGATGATGCTGTTCATCCATCTCAGAGGTTATGGGATTAAGTGTTAGTCACTCAGTCGTGTCTGACTCTGAGACCCCACGGACTGTAGCCCACCAGGCCCCTCTGTCCGTGGCATTCTCTAGGCCAGAATACTGGAGAGGGTAGCCATTCCCTTCTCCAGGGGATCTTTCCCACCCAGGGGTGGCACTCAGGTGTCCTGCATAGCAGGCAGATTCTTTACAGCCTGAGCCACCAGGAAAGCCCCTCTTTTGCCCACCAATAAATTATCTCAACAGATTAAGTGAAAAAACAAATATAAACATCCTTTTTTAAGTTTTTTTTAATCGAAATATAATTAATTTACAGCATTGAGTTACTTTCAAGCGTAAAGCAAAGTGATTCAATTATACTTTAATATATAATAATACTTTTTCATTATAGTTTATTACAAGATATTGGGTCCAGGTCCCTGTGCTCTATAGAAGACTAGGCTCTTGTTGCTCACCTATTTTATGTATAATTTGGTATATATATCAGTCCCAAACTCCTAATTTATCTCCCCCTCCCTGCTGGCAGCGTTGCCCATGCTTTAGAAACCTGTGGTGCACTTGTCAAATGTTAAGCTTCTGTAGCTGGTGCCTATCGCAGGGTAGAAAACAAAATAAATGCTCAATAAACAGTTGAATAATGGATTGGTTATTACTGGCCAGCCAGCCAAGCTGCTCCAGGAAACCCTAACAAGACGCAAATTCCATACAACTTACTTCCCCGTCAACGCCAGTACCAAGTTGTCGAGTTTGTTTAAATTTCCAAACCAACCTTACAACGAGTCTCCGCTGGGGAGTCAGACGCACGACCCACCTATTCAACTGGGTCGAGGGCCAAACCCGGCAGGGTTAAGTCAGAGGGAAACAAGCCGCAGCTGAAGCGTGGGTGGAAGGCTATTCTTTCCAGCGACAGCAGTTAACACCAGGAGAGAAGAAACAAGAGCAGTTGGCAGTCATGCAGGGACGTGGATGGGACCTCCTTTAGCAGTGGAATGTTTCCATTAAGGTCAGCTTGCCTCTAGCTGTTGACGGGAGAGACTCTGTTCTCCTATCAAGGCTTTTGTTTCTTTGATCTCACAGTTCTTAACTTTTTAAAAATCAATCACCATTAAAATTCTAGCTCTCCCCTATGGTAATATTTAAATCGAAAGTTTTCTGTAAAAAGAAGAGGCTGTAAATTTGAAGCTGCTTGCCATTCGACATCCATTCAAAGAAAAGTTCCTTCCTCTCCCTTTGTCGTCTTTCCTCTTCACCTCATTCTTCCTGTCCTTACCTCCTACTACCTCTATTTCTTAGGATCGCCCATCCAATGTAAAAAGAGGCGTTTTTTTTTAAGTTATTGCTTACTGATAACTAAGAGAGACTTTGAGCATCAGCCTCTACCGTAAGCAGACAAAAGGCTGGGGCTCTTCTGCTACTTCTTGACCTTGCAGGATTTCAGCGACCCTGATCCTTGCTGTCAGCAGAGGGGGCTACCTGCCTCCCCATTACCTGAACGGATGATTGGGAGGGCAAGCAAGATAATACACGTGAGCATGTTTTGATGAAATGAGAAGAGCGACACAAATGCCAGGTGTTCTGATGGATAATTCATGAACCGAAACACTGATGTTCTCTGACCAGAGAAAATTGGTCCTGGATTTGGATTTTTTTTTAAATTCCATTTAGTCTTATTAGAACTCGGCTTTCACTAAAACCTGGAAATGTAAGGGTGGCTCATTCTCAACAAGTTGTTTGCATGCAAGGCACTCAAAAGTAAAGGCTTAATATGTCAACAGAGACAATTAACTCAAGGGTGAAGCTTATTGTACAACATCCAAAAAAAAAGAAAGTTAGAACAAAAGGCTTTCAGTAATCATCCCTGTGGAAGCCTTTGGGAAGGTGCAGATTGCCATGGGGAATCAACAATCATTTAACAGGATTTGATGACATCAGTGTGAGTCACGCTAGTGTGTAAAACTAGCATGAGGTCATTTTAAGCTAATCAGATGGGTGGCTGGAGAAAGGTGCCATTCACTATTTATTACCTCTACTGGCAACCAAAGGGCTGGATTTAGCTGATGGAAACCGAGGGCTTAATGAATCAGGCTAAATGAGGAGGGCGGTGGTAATTGTGTCATTAGGGCACTAAGAGTGGGAATCTGTCTACCTCTTCTACTGGCCCTAAGGCAACTCTTCCAAAGGTGATTCTCTGGTCATTTAAAAAGCTTTCTGCTTTCAGCTGTAGATCCTTTCTTACTGCAGTCCCTGAAAATTCTGGGTTATGAGGAGTTTGTTCTGGGTCACTGGGGATGTTCGTTATGGGTCTGTAAAATGTTGGTGATGCCCACCAAATCCTCCTCCCATGACAGGTGTCTAATCAGCCAGTTGACATGACCACATAAAAAAAAAACAGTGAAGCTAATTTTATTGACTGGTTCCTGGAAACCTGTCTCATTTTCTTACTGTGCCATGGGGTCAGACAAGCACACCCATTATTGCAATTCAAGTGAGGTACCCTCAAAGGCGTATAAAGGGCTGTGGGGGAGGTGAGGCCCCAGAATCGAGACTCTTTGTCTCTTGACTGGTGGGTCAGGACCTGCTCTTCAGAATAGCTCTCACAGACACTCGTAAGACAGGCTGAAATAGGGACAAGGGAAGAGTTAAAAGGCTAGATGATATAAGACTCTGAGAAAATTGGTGTGAGGGCTGGAAGAGTAGGCTGAAAGAGATTTTATAAGATGACATAGATAGGGTGTGGTGGTTTAGTCGCCCAGTCGGGTCCAACTCTTTGCAGCCCCATGGGCTGTAGCCCGCCAGGCTCTTCTGTCCATGGGATTCTCCAGGCAAGACTAGTGGAGGGGGTAACCATTCCCTTCTCCAGGGGATCTTCCCAACTCCGAGATCGAACCTGAGACTCCTGAGTTGCACGAGTATTCTTTACCTACTAAGTCACTGGGAAGTCCCCATAGATGGAGTAGCAAAAGCAATAAAAATTAAGAGCTTCAAATTTCAGTTTGAGTATATGGGAAAGAAGTGAAATAAGGAACCAAAATGAAGAAGCAAGGGAAGAGGCATTTTGAGGAGGGAAAAAAGATGACTTGGGTTTCTGAAAATGGTATCTGAAAAGGCGCAGACACCCAGGAAGAGAGAAGACAGAAAGGCAGGGACCTAGACCCACAATGGAACCTGCCCACTGCAGTGATGCTCAGACTCAGATGGAGCAGAAGCGGGGAGGGCCCAAAACCTGGGTTACCAATTCTAGGATGCAGAGATGGCAGATAGCAAGGAGATAAAACATGACAGGAAGCAGTGCTCAAGCTTGAGCATCCATCAGAATCACCCCGAGGGTGTGTTCTGAGGGACTGCTGGGCGGCCCCAGGGTTTCAGATTCAACAGGTCTCTGGTAGTGGATCTAAAAATTGCATTTCTAACCAGTTTCCAGGTGCTGATCTGGGGACCACACTTTGAAAACCACTGGTGTAGAGGGAGAAGTAGGGGCTTTACGTTTAGAAGGATTTGAGATCAGCTTCCAACCCCATCAAGTTATCTAACCTCTCTAAGCTTCGGTTTTCTCAAGAGGAAAGTGAAGGAAAAAAACTGATCCTGATTATGAAGGGTACGTGTGTAACCTATTAATAGTGTCTGGTATATAGGTGGTGTTCAGTGTGTTCTTAGAGGCAGGTAGGTAGGAGGGAGTGGCTGGTAGGTAAGTAGACAGTCATGAAGGATAGCAGAAATTTGCCAGACACGGGCAGGGAGAGAGGAGATGGTAGGTCGTACAAGGAAGTCTGCGATCAAAAGGAGATGTGGGGGGAAAAGGAGATATGTCCATGAAGAACTGACCGGTGTTTCCCAAGGGGTCAAGGGAGGGGGAAGGAATGGACTAGCATTTTGGGACCCACAGATGCAACTGTTCCATACAGGATGGATAAACAAGGTCCTATTGTATAGCACAGGAAACTGTATCCTATGATAAACTTACGGAAAAGAATATGAGAAAGAATATGTATAACGGGATCAACTTGGCCGTACAGCAGAAGTTAACACAACATTGAAAATCCACTATACTTCAATAAAATGCAATTAAAATAAAAAAAAGCAGATATGTCAGAAGAGTAGCCTGAGCCCAAGAGCATTCAGCCCCATATGCTTCTTTACCCTGATACCTAGGCTTGCCAGCAGGGTTACTGACTGTTTAACGATACAGCTGGGGAGCAATCATAAACATGGTGGCCAGACGGGGCCCAGTAAGAGA
>SRVM01030851.1:0-14338 GCA_007570785.1 Antilocapra americana
CAAATTGTGAAATTATTTGTTCTAGTTCTCTGAAAAATACCATTGGTCACTTGAGAGGGATTGTGTTGAATCTATAGATTGCTTTTGGTAGTGTACTCATTTTCACTATATTGATGCTTCCAATCCATGAATATGGTATATTTCTCCATCTATTTCTGTCATTTTTATCAGTGTTTTATAGTTTTTTATATATATAGGTCTTTTATTTCTTTAAGTAAATTTATTCCTAAGTATTTTATTATTTCCGTTTCAATGGTGAATGTGATCATGTTGTTAGTTTCTTTCTCTCTCTCTCTTTTTTCATTTTTAGTATATAGGAATGCAAGGCATTTCTCTGTGTTAATTTTATATCCTGAAACTTTACTATATTCATTGATTAGCTCTAGTAATTTTCTGATGATATCTTTAGGATTTCTATGTAGGGTATCATATCTGGAAACAGTGAGAGTTTTACTTCTTCTTTTCCAATCTGGATTCCTTTTATTTCTTTTTCTTCTCTGATTACTGTGGCTAGGACTTTCAAAACTATGTTGAATAGTACTTGCAAGAGTGGTCATCTTAACTTTTTTCCTGATTTTTGAGAAAATGCTGTCAATTTTTCACCAATGAGTATAATATTTGATGTGGGTTTATCATTTATGACTTTTATTATGTTGAGTTATGTTCCATATATGTCTGCTTTCTGGAGAGTTTTTAATCATAAATGGGTGTTAAATTTTGTCAAAGGCTTTCTCTGCATGTCTTGAGATAATCCTATGACTTTTATGTTTCAGTTTGTTAATATGATGTATCACATTGATTGATTTGTGAATATTTGCATCCCTGGAATAAAGCCCAGTTGGTCATGCTGTATGATCTTGTTAATATGTTGTTGGATTCTGTTTGCTAGAATTTTGTTAAGGATTTTTGCATCTATGTTCATCAGTGATGTTAGTCTGTAATTTTCTTTTTTCGTCTGTGAAAATTTTGTCCAATTTTGGACAAATTCAGGGTGATGGTTTACCTCTGAAATTTTCTATCAGAGTTTAAGTAGGGTAAGTGTTAGCTCTTCTATATATGTTTAATTTTAGCTATTCTATTGGTCATCTTTGTTTATTTGTTCTTTAAATCTTCTAGCCCCTTGTTAAACATTTCTTGTATTTTCTTAATCTCTGCTTCCACTATTTTCCCAAGACTTTTGGATCATCTTCACTATCATTATTCTGAATTGATTTCATGTAGATTGCCTATCTCTTCTTCATTTAGTTGTTCTTTTTATCTTGTTCTATCATTTGCAACATATTTTTCTGTCATCTCATTTTGTCTAACTTTTTATGTTTGTGGTCTACTTTCCACAGTCTACATGATCATGGATAATCTTGTCTCTAATTTCTGCCCCCTGCTGGGTGAGGTTGGTCCAGATGCTTCTGCAGGCTTCCCAGTGGGAGGAACTGGTGCCTGACATCTGATGGGGAAAACTGTGTCTTGTCCCTCTAGTGGGCAGGGCCATGTCAAGGGATGTATTTTGATGTGATTGTGAGCTTAGTATGACTTTAAGTAGCCCCTTTTCTGATGGGTAAGCCTGTATTCCTATTTTTGTGGTTGTTTGCCCTGAGATATTCCAGATCTGGAGCCTACAGATTATTAAGTGTGGCTGGGTCTTGGTGCCAAACATGGACTTCTGAGAGGGCTTACTCTGATCAATATTTTCTAGGGCTTCTGCTACCATTGCCTTTGCTTTCTCATTGAGCTATATTTAATCTTTGACTCCCCAGAACACCCTCCAAAACCTCTAGGTAGCTGTAGCCTATGTTCTTATGGAGACACTGCCTTGTACATGTGAGACCTTGTGTACACCCTCCACAATTGGAATCTCTGTTTTCCTCAGCCTTGTGGAGTTTATTCACTCAAACTCTGTCGGTCTTCAAGGCTAAATTATCTGGGTGTTCTCCCACCTAATGCCAGACCCTCAGAATGTCTTGTAGGGTAATTTTTATATGGGGGATTCCTTGGGTAGCCTGTGTGAGTTCAATTTTTTTTTTTTTTGGTATAAGTGTTTTTTTTTCTTTATTTATTCTTTTTAGCATAAATGTCTGCCATACATCCCAGTGTATGCTGGCTGTTATTTCCTTCATAGGAGTTGTAACTGCTGTTGTGGTGACCATAGCTTGCACTGGATATTGGGCAGGGCCTCCTCTTTCTTCTGCTGTTGTCACCTCACTATCAGAAGTGGGCTCTTCTCCCTGGTTGTTTAATTATAGTCCCCCAGATCTGTGTCTTAGCAGTGATTATGATCTGTGTCACAAGGTAGGTGAGATTGGAGCACTCTCAGTGGGAGGAAAGCCATTGCCTATTCCTCCTCTGGAACTGTTCACCTGTAGGTATTACTTTGTTGCACCTTGCATCCACTGCATGAGTTAGCACAGCTCTTGGCACTACTTTACGTGTGTGTACACTACCATTTGGCCTTAGTGTCTCTCAGATGTTATTTTTACCAAGCCATCAGTGTAGATCCACTGACATCAGGTCCCAGGATTATGTAATCATGAATTTGGATTTTCTCTGGGTGCCATGGAAACAGCTTAGACTATAGCCTGGTCCAACCTACAAATCTCTGTGCCCGTAAAGTTTATAGCTGCTAAAGCAAGACCCATATTGCCTTCAGGAGAACTCATTGTCCATTCAGATGCTCTGTATGCACTGAGTTTACAAAGCCAATTATGTTGGTGGCAATTTTCAGTTTGGGCTGCTGAAAGGAGGATTTCCAGCTTCACTTCCTTGATTGTGTGGCCCCTGGGGCTCAGCTATGGTTTCAACCCCACCTCTGCATGAGAGCCTCCCACAGGAGCCTCTCCTGAGGCAGCCTTGGAACACACAAGTTCACCTTGATGAAGAGGGAGCACTGAAGAGGTGACAGCTAGAGTTGCAATATCCACAGGGGGGACAGGGCCCAGAATGGAGCCAGCAACTATTGGCAAGAGAGAGCCACCCACAAGCAGCAATGGGGCACACAGAGGAGCTGGTGGCCATGGGCACAATAGAGCCTTCATTGGTGGGGACACTTCTCAGTGCCCTGATGCGGGAACAAAAGACTCAGCCCTGATGTAGGCCCTTCTTTGTCCCCAGAAGCCAGGACTGCTGTGTGGGCAGAGTGGCTACAATGGCAGCACCCTCTTCAGCTTCACTCAGCAATGGTGCTTCACTTCTATGGTGGTCTGGGTTTCCTCTACAAGCATTCCTGGTGTAGATTTCCTTAACTCCATCCTCTCGGGCTGTCTCTTTACACCCAATAGCAGTCCTCTCTCCTAGCTTTCTCTTCAAACCCCACATTCCAGCACTCAGAATCCCCTTATTTGTACCAGAAGACATATATCTCAAGCTGGAATATTCAGGGCTATATCACAGGTCAACTGTGTAGGTCTCTCTGTCCTGTCTGCCACAGACCAGTTGACATGCTCTCTTCCAATAACCCCCTAATTTCCCCTTCTGTCCCAACTGTTCTCCTTCACAGTGAGGTAGTTTCCCCAGATGTAGAACCACCTCTTCTCCTTCAGCTCCCCCCTCAGGGACATAGATCTCATCATGCTCGCTCTGTTCATTTTTCTCTTCTTCTGTATTTCATCCTACCCAGTTACGCAGGGAATTTTCTTGTCCTTTTAGGTGTCTGAGGTCCTCTGCTAGTGTTAAGCCACTGCTCTATGAGAAATATTCCATTTGCTCATATTCTCCCTCAAAAATAATAATTTACCATCCATCTACAGGCAAAAGTATTTTTTGCAGGAGCTTCCAGATACAACATCATATACCAAAGGATGTAGAAGAAATCTCACAAACTTTTGCATCAGTAATAGGTACACAGACATTTCATAAGATTGTGAACTCTGTTGGGTCATTTGAACCAGCTCTAGCACTACTTGACCACAGTAGTTCAAGAGCCCTTGGAGAACATTGATCTATATAATCACCCATGGAATGGAAAACCTCTGTGGAAGTTCAGGTTTCCAGTGAAGACATTCTAGTATACCATGAAGCATGAGGAATAGTTTAACTTTATCAATGTCACCCGTTCCTCAAGGCAGCAGAGTTAAGTGCTAAGAGATACTTTCTTGATCCATAATTTCTCCCACTGGGGAAAGTGAGAACATGTGACTGACTTTCAGAGTTATGCAGAACAATGTCAAAGAGAGCTATTTTTTCTGTCCCCATTCAGAGTACTAAGTTGTGGATTGCACAACAGGATAGCAGTGAACATCTGAGATAAAAGAAGCCAGGGCTTGGGTTAGAACATATCAGTGGGACATTGATTCTACTAACTATGTTACAGCCTCCATCAAGAAGCTTGCCCACTAGAAATACCTCTTCTGCAGATTTCCCCTATTGACCCATGAGCACCTTCAATACTCTGCATTCCTTATCCACACATCACTCACAGCCTGGGACTGATCCCGTCTGTTCACTCCCAGTGACAGAGTGAGCTTGGCAGATAGCAAGTGAGCATGCACAGAGAGCTTATCAGAATATGAGGACCAGGATTTAACCATAATCTTCAATTTTAGCTCTACCATTGGGAAAAGAAAAGGGAGGCTGTGAGCAACTGTCCTAGTTTGTTTAAAGATAAAGATAAACAGAAAGCACAGAAACTTAAGAATTCTTTAACAAGAGGGAGCAAAAGTGAGGAGAAGATATATTCATGAAATGTCTGAGAAAGCCTCAGCATTACACAGGACTAACAAGCTATTTTTCTCCAAAAGTCAGTGAATAAAACTAGAGGAAGTGACTGCTGCTTCAAAGGTTAAGACAGAAATACAGATTTCAAGTAGCATAAAAAATCAAGGAAGCATGGCATGCAAAATGATCACAACAATCTTCCAGTCAGCAAGAAGTGGAAATTTATAATTTATTCAATAGTGATTTTCAAAATAGCTGTTTTAAGAAAGCACAAGAAAAACTTTAAGAAAAGTTTAAGAAAGTTTAAAGCTTTAAGAAAGCTACAATAAAACACAGAAAGGCAATTCAACCAAATTGTAAAAATAGTAAACTGACAAAGTGAGAAATTTAGCAAAGATAAAGAAATCATTAAAAAATTCTGGAGCTGAAGAACACAATGAATTAAATGAAAAATGAAATGGAGAGCAACAAAAACATAATAGATTAAGTAAAATAATAGCAGCTTTGAATTAGAAGACAGAAACTTGGAAATTGTAGAATCACAGAAGAAAAAAAAGATTAAAATATAAATAATGAATAATGAAGAAAACCTATATTAATTGTGAAATGCCACCAAAAGAAGCTATCTGTGAAATACTGGAGCCCCAGAAGCATAAGGGAGAGTGATGGTGGCAGAAAGCTTAAAGAAACGATGACTGAAAACTTCCAAAACTTATAGAGAAATTTGAATATTACATCACATGAACCTCACCTAGACCACAAAATAAACCCAAAGATATTTTATATAATAATTCTATCAAAAGTGTCAAAAACTAAAACACAGAGAACTCTTAAAAGGGACAAGGGAAAAGATGCTTCTAACTTACAAGGTGAATCACCATAAGGTTATCAGCAGATGTTTCTGAGAAATCTTACAGGCCAGAAGAAAGTGAGATGGAATGTTTAAGGATATAAACTTAAAAGCAAACAAACAAAATAACAGACAACAAATACTGCTCTATCCATCCCCAAGTTGTCCTTCAGAAATAAAAGATAAAGACTCTCCTAGATAAACAAAAGCTGAGGGGCTTCATCACCACTAGATCTGCCTTATAAAAAAATACTAAAAAGAGTTATCCAAGCTGAAACGAAAAGATGCTATTAACATGAAATAATATAAAAATACACACACATTGTTAAAGGTCATTATACAAGAAAAACTCAAAATAGTCTAGTAGAGTAATATGGTAATGTTTTAACTACTTTAATATATTACAGTAAAGAGTATTAATAATCGCTATAGCTATTATAACTTGCTAATGGATACACAATACAAGGAGAGGTAATTATGACATGAAAAACACGAAAGGGATGTATAAGGGTAGGGATATTGCATGCAATTGAAGTTAATTTGTTATCAGTGCAAATGACACTAATACACACATATAATGTTTTATGTAAACCACATGATAAATACAAAGAAAAAAAGCTAGAGTTCATACACTGAAGATAAAGAGAAGGAAATTGAAGCATACCACTCCAAGAATATATATAATCAACTCACAAAGAGGTCAGCTAGACAGAAAGAAAGGAATAAGGAACTATAAAAGAACCTAAAAGTAACTGAAAAACTGGCATTAGTAAGTATCTATGAATAGTTGCTCTAAATATAAATGGATTAAATTCTACAGTTTAAATGCATAGAGGGGCTGGACCAATAAACGGTGATACTCAACTGTACATTGCCTACAAGATACCTTAGCTTTAAAAATGCACAAAAGCTCAAAATAAAAGGATGAAAGAAATATTCCATGAAGATGGAAACCAGCAGAAAAGAGGGATATTTATACTTACATTAGGCAAAATAGAAAGTAAGCTAAAAGATGTCATAAGAATAGAGAAAACTCTTTATGTAAAGAAAATAATAAATTCATCAAAAGAGTTTATCAGTCATATATATATATATACAACACACATCAGAGTAAGTAAATATATTTAAAAAATACTAACACCTCAATGCAATGATACGAGGAAACTTCAGTACCCCACTTTCAACATTGATAGGTCATCCAGCAAGAAAATCAATAAGAAAATGCTAGATTTGACTATACCTTAGAGCAAAGGAATTAACAAACATATACAGAATATTCCATGCAATAGCACTCACATATACATGTGTATGTATGCACATATATTTGAATATGTGCATATATATACATTCTGTTCCAATCTGCAAAGAACATTGTCAAAGATATATCATATTATAGGTTCACAGAACGTCTTAGTAAATTTAAGATAATTGAAATCATAAGAAGTATCTTTCAGCCCACAATGGTAAAACAAAAACAAAAAATCTAGAGATCAATAACAGAAAACAAACCAGAAAGCTTACAAAGATGTGGAAATTAACCAACACACTACTGAATAACCAAAAGGTCAAAAAAATTTCCAAAGAAGACATACAGATCGCTAACAGACACATGAAAGGATGCTCAATATCATTATCAGGGGAATGCAAATAAAAATCACAGTGAGATACCATTTCACACCAGTCAGATGGCTACTATCCAAAAGTCTACAAGCAATAAATGCTAGAGAGGATGTGGAGAAAAAGGAACACTATTACATTGTTGGTGGGAATGCAAACTAGTATAGCCACTATGGAGAACAGTGCGGAGATTCCTTAAAAAAACTTGAAATAGAACTACCATATGACCCAGTAATCCACTGCTGGGTGTACACACCGAGGAAACCAGAACTGAAAGAGGCACGTGTACCCCAATGTTCATCACAGCACTGTTTACAATAGCCAGGACAACATGGAAGCAACCTAGATGTCCATCAGCAAACGAGTGGATAATGAAGCTGTGGTACATATACACAATGGAATATTACTCAGCCATTAAAAGAATACATTCAAATCAGTTCTAATGAGGTGGATGAAAATGGAGCCTATTATACAGAGTGAAGTAAGCCAGAAAGAAAAACAATACAGTATACTAATGCATATATATGGAATTTAGAAATATGATAATGATAACCCTTTATGCGAGACAGCAAAAGAGACACAGATGTATAGAACAGTCTTTTGGACTCTATGGGAGAGGGCAAGGGAGAGATGATATGGGAGAATGGCATTGAACCATGTAAATTAATATAGGTGAAATGAATCGCCAGCCCAGGTTTGATGCATGATACAGGGTGCTCAGGGCTGGTGCACTGGGATGACTCAGAAAGATGGAATCGGGAGGGAGATGGGTGGGGGTTCTGGAAGGTGAGCACATGTAAAGCCATGGTAAATTCATGTCAATGTGTTGCAAAAGTCATACAATATTGTAAAGTAAAATAATTAATTAATTAATTAAAAACAGAAACAAAAGATTTTGGTTCAATTAAAAATTCATTAAAATGCAAAAAAAAACTAAAGGGAAATTTAAAAAGTGTCATAAGACAAAGTGAAATAAAAACATAGCCTATCACAATTACAGTATGGAGAGTAGTGATTTAAGAAAGAAGTTTACATGATAAACTGGCACAAACTTCCCAGGAGTCTGCATGGTTCATCACTTCCTAGAGTCCCATGATCTAGGGTCAGGTTCCCAAGGAGAACACATGACACACCCCAGTCTCAAGCAACTTCCTGCTGGTCTCTGCTGCTGCAGTCAGTTAACACATGCCCCAGTTGTGACCACCTTATTCTCCCCCCGGGCCTAAGTGAGTAAGTGTGCCCTAATCAGCTACTATTTTTTTCTCCCTCTCACCTGGGCAGGGGACAGATGCCTGAGGATGGCCCACATGCGGAGGTGGGGTCAAAACCAAAGCTGAGCCCAAGAGGCTATGAGACAAAGGAAGAGGAACAGACACATCTCCACACAGCTGTACAAGCTGCAGATTAAATCCCTGCAATCATTTTGGTAAACCCTGTGCCTGTCGAATATCCAAAAGTACAACAAGTGCTCCCACAACTGAGACTGCTCTAGTTTTAGTAGCTATGGACATTGGGGGCAAGTATATGTGGGAGTGAAGACAGGTAAGAATCTCAGCTAGGCAGCCCCAGCCAGTGCCCATAGCCTGTCCAGAGACCTACATGGATGTATGTTTCCTAAGGCATAAGCTAAAACGGAAACCTGGTGCATTCTTCTCAGATGGAGATGTCTGAAAGCAAATTACTGGTGGTAAGAAATGCCAATGAAGGAATCTGGAAGTAGAAACTGCAAGTCTGTTTGTTGTTAAAATACAGAGTGTACACTGCCTGTGTTGATACTGTGCAGTACAGAGTTCCCAATAGAAGTCAGATATATCCCACAGAAGGATACAAGTTTAGAGATCTATCACACAGACAGTTTTAGTAAATAATCAGCTTAGTAATGTGAGGCTCAATGTGGGGGTAATTACAATGACAGCTGAGATTCTAGGAATATATTATCATTACTATTGTTTTCTTGTTTTTCCCCTTTTTCTAAACATTTATTTTAATTGGAAGCTAATTACTTTACAATACTGTGGTGGTTTTTGCCTGAGGGATGAAGATGAAAACATCTAGTACAAGATGCTAGACCTCTGAGGATTCCCAGTAAAGGGGAACATTAATCAGTATGATCTCTCCTGGAGGTTTCCATATCAACTCCAAGAACTTGCTTTCTCAACTGCGTTCAGGCTCCACTGCTGGATGCCTCATGGGGAAAAAAAAAAGGCAAGATAAAAACATAGTCTCATCCATTCGCAGACAGGCTACCTAAATTTCTAGGAAGCTCAAGACACCCCCAAACACATCACCTGATATAGCCCTGCTCATCAGAGGGACAAGACTCAGTACCATGAACCACAGCACAGACACCAGTCCCTCCCACCAGGAAGCCTACCCAAGCCCCTGGATCAGCCTCTACTACTAATTGGCAGACAGCAGAAGCAAGAGGAACTACAACCCAGCAGCCTGTGGAAAGGAGACCATGAATACAGTAAGTAAGACAAAACGATTAAACAGATAAATATGTCAGAGACAAAAGATAAAAGTAAAAATCCACAAGACCAAATAAATGAAGAGGAAATAGACAAACTACCTGAAAAAAAATTCTAAGGAATGTTAGTAAAGATGAACCAAGATCTCAGAAAAAGAATGGAGGCGTGGATTGAGAAAATACAAGAAATGTTTAATGAGAACTTAGAAGAACTAAAGAACCAACAAGAAGTGATAAATAACACTATAATTGATATGAAAAATACACTATAATTAATCAGTTGCAGAATAACTGAGACAGGACAATGGATAACTGAGCTGGAAGACAGAATGTTGGAAATCACTGCCATGGAGCAGAATAGAGAAAAAAAAAATGAAATGAGCACAGTCTCAGAGGCTTCTGAGACAACATTAAATACATCAAAATTCAAATTATAGGTGCTCCAGAAGAAGAAAAGGAGAATGGGTCTGAGAATATGTTTGAAAAGATTGTAGTTGAAAGCTTCCCTATCATGGGAAAGGTAATAGTCACCCAAGTCCAGGAAACACAGAGAGTCCCATTCAGGATAAACCCGAGGAGAAACACACTGAGACATATATTAATCAAACTAACAAAAATTAAATACAAAAGAAAAATACTAATGGTCACAAGGGAAAAACAAATAGTAATATACTAAGGAATCCTTTCAAGATTATCAGCAGATTTTTCAGCAGAAACTGTATGACAGAAGGGAGTGATGAAAGCAAAAAATCTACAACCAATATTACCCAACCAAACAAGGATATCATTCATATTCAAAGATAAATCTAAAGCTTTACACACAAGCAAAAGCTAAGAGAATTCGGCACCACCAAACTAGTTTACAACAAAGGCTAAAGGAACGTCTCTAGGCAGGAAACACAAGACAAGGAAAATACCTACAAGAACAAAAAAAAGGGCAAAAGAAGAAACTGGCAACAGAAATATACATATTGACAATTACTTTGTACATAAATGGATTATATGCTTCAACCAAAGACACAGACTTGTTGAATGGATACAAAATAAGACCCATTTGAATGCTGTCTAAAACACACCCACTTTAGCCCTAGGGACAGAATCAGGCTGAAAATGAGGTGATAAGAGAAAGATATTCTACTCAAATGAAAATCAAAAGGAAGTTGAAGTAGTAAGACTCATATTAGATAAAACAGACTAAAATAAAGACTTTTACAAGAGACAAAGAAGGTCATTACATAATGATCAGGAAGGTGCTGGAGGGGGAAATGGGGACATGTCAGATAAAATGTACAAAATTGCAGTCATAAGATGAATGAGCTTGGGGATCTATCAAAAATTTGATTATATTTAATAATAATTTATTATATACTTGAAAATTATTAAAAGGTTAGATATTAAATATTCTAACTACAAAAATTAAATGCTAATCATGTGAGTTGATGGGGATGTTAACTAGGCTTATTGTGGTAAACATTTTGCCATATAAAAATGTTACAGTTTACTATGCTGTACCCATTAGGTTTGCATTCTTATACATCAATTATATCTCAATGAAGCTGAAATAAACAATTACTATTTTTAAAGGCAGAGATGAAAATATCATTTTCCCTGAGTTTTCTCACAAAACATACACTAAGAAAAAGTCTTTAACACAGGCATTTACTCGAGAAGTGAATCTCAAGAATGAGGAGAATCAGAATATTTAGAGAATAACAGTGAAGAAGAAGAAGTCAATGCAATGATTATTTCAAAGTGGTCCTTCCTATTCTGGATTGAGGCTCATGTCCATCAGAATCTTTTGTGGATTCATGAATAATTGTTCTCTCAAAGGACTTGTCATGCATAATTGCCCTCTAGAAGGACAGGGAATGGGAACATTTATCTACCAATTTCTGGTGGTCATAGTATATTCCTTGCACCTCTAATTTTCTTGCATTTTCATGTGTGCTGATGGTTAGATTTTTATAGTTCTGCTTTTTAGAGGCATTAGTGAAGTGTGTGGACAGAAAGTAAGATATATTAATACTTGGTTTAGCCAAAGCAATATGCTGTCAGGTTACACCTGCATTAAGCTAAGGGCCAAAGGAATAGCTGTAGCAAAAGGTAAATTGTGAAGATGGGAGGGGGCACAAGAAACAGCCAGTGAAGAGGTTAGGGAAGAGACACAGAAGGAGCTTTAGAAGTTATAATCTAAGAAGTAAACCAAGATACTGTTAAGATCATGGTATATGGTCCCAGTACTTAATGACAAATAGATGGGGGAACAATGGAAACAGTGACAGACTTTACTTTCTGGGCTCCAAAATCACTGCAGATGGTGACTGCAGCCATGAAATTAAGAGACGTTTGCTCTTTGGAAGAACAGTTAGGACCAACCTAGACAGCATATTAAAAAGCAGAGACATTGCTTTGCCACAAAGATCTGTCTAGTCTAAGCTATGACTTTTCAAGTACTCATGTATGGATGTGACAGTTGGACCATAAAGAAAGCTGAGCACCAAAGATTTGATGCTTTTGAATTGTGGTGTTGGAGAAGACTCTTGAGAGTCCCTTGGACTGCGAGGAGATCCAACCAGTCCATCCTAAAGGAAATCAGTCCTGAATATTCATTGGAAGGACTGATGCTGATGCTGAAACTCCAATATTTTGGCCACTTGATGCAAAGAGCTGACTCATTAGAAAAGACCCTGAGGCTGGGAAAGATTTAAGGCAGGAAGAGAAGGGGATGACAGAAGATGAAATGGATGAATGGCATCACTGACTCAATGGATAGGAGTTAGACAGCAAGCTCTGAGAGATGGTGAAGGACAGGGAAGCCTGGATTGCTGCAGTCCATGGACTCACAAATAGTCAGACATGAATGAATGACTGAACAACAACAACAACAATACAAGGGTACTGTTCCAATAGAAGAGGTAATAGACAGCATAGAAAATTCCTTAGAGAAATTAAGGTAAGGCATGGGAAAATACTATGGCAATAATAATTAAAAAGTCAATTGTTATAGTATAGAATAAGGGCAGAATGCAGGAAATTGTGGAGTGGTTTAATACTAAAAAAGAAGAAGCCATGCAAAGTTAGGCATTAGGAGAAGAATATAGGTGAAGTTAATTGAGAAGGAGATGCGATTGAGGGGAAGTAAATTTTGAGGGTAAAATATGGATATATTATTAGGACAAAGGAAAGAAGCCAATTATGATTGAGAAAATGAAAGCAGAAAGAAAGAGAGAAAGATTAACTAGAAGCTAGAATAGGAGCACAAATGTCAATGTTAGGATATTTTTTCTCTCCAAAAGGAAATACAAAGAATGACAAGTCTAGAGAAAACCTAAAACAAATTATAGGCAAGCTGAAATTTTTACTCATTCATACTGAGTTGTAGGTAAAGTTTAGCCCTTGTCCAGGCCATTTGCTTTGTAACAAAAGGGTTTTTAGCACAAAAAAATTATTATTGGTGTAATATACGATGGAATTAGAGTAAATGTTTGTATCTATTGGATTAAATCCAGGTGCATATAACAGAAAATCTAGAATAAAAATTCAAGTGCTTATTCACCCATATAAAGAAGTATGAATGCAGATAGTCCGCATAAGTCTAGATAAGGACAATTGTGTTTCACAAAGTCTCCAGGGAGCCAGAATCCTTTAATCATTCTTCTCCACCATTCACAGGGTATGGTTTCCATTCCTGAATCTATGTATGGTCCAAGGTGGCTTCTCAAGTTTCAGTCTTACAGACAATGACTGAACCTGGAAAGGACAAAAGTATCCTCGTCCTGGTTGAGTAAGTGTCATTTAATTAGCCTCCCTGGTAGTCCAACAAAATGGATTGACTGCATGACCATAGTGAGCGTAATGTGGACCAGAAATATGTTCTTCTAACTGAGGACATTATCTCCCTGTATATTACTTGTTTTTGGTCTCAAAGGAAGAAGCGACTAATAGATATCAAGTGGAAAATAGCAACCACCATACAAACAACGACCTGGCCAGTTAGCTTAGTTGGTTAGAGTGTGGTGCTAACAATGCCAAGGTTGCAGTTTTGACCCCTATAAGGGCCAAGGTGTGCCATGACTATGTTTGGGATTCCCTGGTGGCTCAGATGGTAAAGAACCCACCTGCAATGGGGGAGACCTGGGTTCAATCCCTGGGTTGGGAAGATACACTGGAGAAAGGGCTGGCTACTCACTCCAGCATTCTGGGCAGAAGAACCTTGCAGCTTATAGTCCATGGGGTTGCAAAGAGTGTCAGACATGACAGAGTGGCTTTCACTTTCACACAAACAACAACTTACTATCCGCATGATCCCTCAAATCTAGGCAAGTAATAGGAGTGCTTCTGAGGGTGAGGAAGGGATCAGTTGTGAAAAGTAATGAAGTTGTACAGGATCTCAGTAAGTACAGAATAATCATCTGGAGACATGGAAGTTTCTCTGTTTTTCTTTTCAAGAATGTATATAAGTTTTCAAGGAAATATTTTTAGCAGCCTTCTTTGTCAATCTCTGCCTATACTTAATCAGTACTACAGACATATCTCTGAACTAAAGTTCTCTTAACTATGGTTTAATCCCACACAATGTTATTTTTTTTGGTTGGGTATGGAGATATATTTGAAGTATCAATACTAAAGTTTCATTATACATGCATTTTTAAATGGAATTTCTGCTACCAACTTTAAAATCAACTCTGCTAAAATGAAACAAAAATTAAACTCTATATTATACATTTCAAATGGTAAATTAATAATGTTTATAT
>SRVM01030852.1:0-15453 GCA_007570785.1 Antilocapra americana
AGATTTCTGATTACGATTTCAATTTCCATGCTTATGATGGGACTATTTATATTATCTATCTCTTCCTGGGATAGTCTTGGAAAGTTGTCCTTTTCCATGAATTTGTCCATTTCTTCCCGGTTGTCCAGTTTATTTGCATATAGTTGCTGATAATAGTCTCTTATGATCCTTTGTATTTCTGTGTTTTCTGTTGTGATCTCTCCGTTTTCATTTCTAATTGTACTGATTTGGTTCTTCTCCCTTTATTTCTTAATGAGTCTGGCTAATGTTTTGTCAATTTTATTTGTCTCCTCAAAGAACCAGCTTTTGGCTTGGTTGTTTTTTGCCATGGTCTCTTTTGTTTCCTTTGCAGTTTTTCTGCCCTGATTTTTAAGATTTCTTTCTTTCTACTAGCCCTGGGCTTCTGCATTTCTTCCTTTTCTAGTTGCTTTAGGTGTAAAGTTAGGTTATTTTTTTGACTTTTTTCTTGTTTCCTGAGTTGAATTTGTATTGCGATAAACTTTCCCCTTTGCACTGCTTTTACTGTGTCCCATAGGTTTTGGGTTGTTGTGTTTTCATTTTCATTCATTTCTATGAATGATTTGATTTCTTTTTTTTATTTCTTCTGTGATTTGTTGGTTATTCAGCACTGTGTTGTTGATCCTGCGTAGGCTGAAATTTTTGAATGGTTTTCTCCTGTAATTGATATGTAATCTCACTGCATTGTCGTCAGAAAAGATGCTTGGAATGATTTCAATATTTTTGAAATTACCAAGGCTAGATTTATGGCCCAGGATGTGCTTTATTCTGGAGAAGGTTCCGTGTGTGCTTGAAAAAAATGTGAAATTCATTGTTTTGGGTTGGAATGTCCTATAGATATCAGTTAGGTCTTTTTGGTCTATTTTATCATTTAAAGTTTGAGTTTCCTTGTTAATCTTCTGTTTAGTTGTTCGATCCATTGTTGTGAGTGGTGTATTAAAGTCTCCCACTATTATTGTGTTATTGTTAATTTCTCCTTTCCTACTTGTTAGCAATTGCCTTACATATTGTGGTGCTCCTATGTTGGGTGCATAAATATTTATAATTTTTATTTCTTCTTCTTGGATTGATCCTTTGATCATTATGTAATGTCCATCTGTATCTCTTTTCACAGCCTTTATTTTAAGGTCTACTTTATCTTATATGAGTATTGCTACTCCTGCTTTCTTTTGGTCTTTATTTACATGGAATATCATTTTCCAGCGTTTAACTTTCAGTCTATATATGTCCCTAGGTTTGAGGTGTGTCTCTTGTAGACAACATATATAGGGGTCTTTTTTCTGTATCCAATCGGCCAATCTTTGTCTCTTGGTTGGGGCATTCAGCCCGTTTACATTTAAGGTAATTATTGATAAGTATGATCCAATTGCCATTTTCTTTATTGTTTTAGGTTCGAAATTATATACCCCATCCGTGTTTCCTATCTAGGGAAGATCCTTTAGCATTTGTTAGAGTGCTGGTTTGGTGTTGCTGAATTGTCTCAGCTTTTGCCTGTCTGAAAAGCTTTTGATTTCTCCTTCAAATTTGAATGAGAACCTTGCTTGGTACAGTAATCGGGGTTTTAGATTATTTTCTTTCATGACTTTAAGTATGTTATGCCATTCCCTTCTGGCCTGAAGCGTTTCTATTGAGAGATCGGATGTTATCCTTATTCGATTCCACTTGTGAGTTATTTGTTGTTTCTCCCTTGTTGCTTTTAATATTTGCTCTTTGAGTTTTATATTTGTTAATTTGATTAATATATGTCTTGGGGTGTTTCGCTTGGGGTTCATCCTGTTTGGGACTCTCTGGGTTTCTTGCACTTGAGTGATTATTTCCTTTCCCAATTTAGGGAAGTTTTCAACAATTATCTCTTTAAAAATTTTCTGATGGTTTTTCTTTTTGTCTTTTTCTGGGACTCCCATGATTCAAATATTGGTGCGTTTAACATTGTCCTAGAGTTCTCTGAGATTGTCTTCAATTCTTCTAATTCTTTTTTCATTTTTCTTTTCTGTTTCTTTTATTTCTACCATTCTGTCTTCTACCTCACTTTTCCTGTCTTCTATCTCTGTTATTCTACTGTTAGGTCCCTCCAGGGTGTTTTTGATCTCATTTATTGCATTATTCATTGTATTTTGACTCCTTTTCATTTCTTCTAAGTCCTTGTTAAAGCTTACATGCATCTCCTCGATCCTTGCCTGCAGGTTATTGAACTGCAACTCCAATTTATTTTCCAGACTTTGATCATTTTCACTATCATTATTCGGAATTCTTTATCAGATAGATATTCTATCTCCTCCTCTTTTCTTTGGTCTGGAAGACATTTATCCTGTTCCTTTACCTGCTGGGTATTTCTCTGCCTTTTCATCTTGTTTATCTTGTTGTGTTGTCCCTTTTTTGTGGGGGTTCCTCACTATAGGTTGAGTTGGATGTGTGGTTTGTCAAATTTTCCTGGATGGGAAAGGTTGTGTGGTGTTCTGGTTGGTGGATCTGGGTTTTCTCACTCTAACGAACAATGAAGTGTCCAGTAAAGGGTTTGGAGATGTCAGTGGCCTTGGTGTGTAAAATTTGCTTGCTATATCTCACTCTGAAGCTTGTTGGCCATTGGGGGGTGCTTGGTTTCTGTTTAGGTATGGCGGAGTTTGGTGAGCTCCGATCGATTAATTAACTCCTGGATCCATGTGTCTTCTGGAATTCTCAGGATCTGAGCTTAGTCTCCTGTCTTCCAGTAGCCTCAGGACTCCTTCATCTATGCAGTAATGATGGTAGAACATTTAATTTAATGATGAGAAATTTTTCCACAGTGAGGGACACCCAGACAGGTACACAGAGTTACATGACATGGACCAGAAGGAGAAGAGAGGAATCAGATGGTGAGAGAGTGAAGTGGCCATTGATTACTTCCCTGTGTGCTCTCCACAGCATGGATCCCTAGGAGCTATTCACAGAGTTATACCAAAATGAGAAAAGGGAGGAAGGAGACAGAAGTGACCAGAGAGAGAAAAGAGGGAGTCAGATGGACAGAGACAGATCCAGCCAGTGATCAGTTAACTCAGTGTTCTTCACAACTCGTAACTCTCAAACAGATTCCCAGAGTTGGGTAGAGAAGATAAGGGGGAGGGTGATGAAAGAGGTGACTTGGTGGGAAAAGAAAAAAAAGGAGAATCAAGAATGGGGAGAGAGCAGTCAAGCCAGTGATCTCACTCCCAAGTAACAATGGGTACTGAAGCTTGGATTCCTAAATATACAAAGTTGATACCGAATACTACTAAGCAAAGATTAAAAATCTAGTGTAAAGATTGGATTCTCAAAAATATTTTACAAAAAAAAAAGAAAAATAAAGAATAAAATAAAATAAGAAATAAAATGACAACAACAAAAAATTCAATTAAAAATAAAAAAGGAGAAAAGAGAAAATATAAAAGGAAAGAAAAAAATAGGATGGAAAATAAAATAAGAGAGAGAGACGAGATTAAAAAAAGGGAAAATAAAAATAAAGGGAAAAAATAACGGGGTATTAGGGGACCTAAAAATTCTAAAAATAAAAATAAAAAAAAATAATATAAAAAAGTTTTACAAAATTTAAAAAATGGTTGTAGTAAAATTATATTTGGGGCTTTCACTGGTTCTGTTGCATACAGTGAGGGATCAGTTCATTTTCAGATATTTCCTTTGTCTGTTTTGTACTTCTCATGGCCTATAGACTCATTTCTATGCAGTCTGTGCCAACTGCAGGGATTTAATCTGTTGTTCATATCGGTTCCAAAGCGGTTCCCTCTGCTTATTTAGCGTTTTTTTTGTTTGGTGGTCCCTTCAGTGTCTATTCAGTTCTCTGGGGTTTGTCCCCACTCGTGGTGTGTGTGCTCTCCCCGACCCCTCTGCTCAGGCTCTCGGTCGCCCACCCGACGCGGTTGGGGGCTGTGGCTTCTCCCCTCCCCCGGCCCAGCCACTAGGTTTTCTCAGAATGCAGCTAGGCACGCCTTCTCAGGTGTGTGGAGCGCCGATTGCTGGCGGCGTCTGTCCAGAGTCCCCAGAAGTCTTGGTTAGCACCTAATTCTGCCTGCAGTTTGGCAGCAGAAGCCTCACCAGGGCTGCGTTGTGCCTGCTGCTCTCCGGCAGGGGCTGGGCCAGTCTGCAGCCCACAGCCGCCCAGCTCTGCCTGGCCATCTCGCGCAGCGGACCAACTCCTCACTGCCCTTTGTTCTGTGTGTGGGCCTGGCAGGAGGGGTCTTCTGCTGGAAAGCTACCCAGCGGTCTATCTCCAGTTAGGTCCCTCAGGCTGCCCCAGCGTTCAGTCCCAGTCCTCTCCCTATGCCTGCAGCTAGCCCCTCCCTGAGCAGTCCGCTCTGGCTCATGGAGGATGGGACACATGGGCCTCTGCTTCGCTGGGAGATACAGTTAGAGACGCAATCTGAGGGGTTTAATTATTTATCTGTTTTTACTCCCGGTTATGCTGCCCTCTGAGATTCGCCACAGATCCGCTGGGGAGAATGTTTCCTGGTGTTCAGAAACCTCTCTCTTTTTTGAGACTCCCTTCCCGGAACGGATATCCATCTCTAACTCTTCGCCTCTCTTTTTAATTTTTTTTCCTCCTACTTTCTTTCATCAGCAATGGGCTGCCTTTTCAGATGCCCGATGTCCTCTGCCAGCATTCAGATGTTGTTTCATGGAGTTTGCTTGGTTTTTAAATGTTCTTTTGGTGTATTTATTGGGGAGAGAGTGGACTCCCTGTCCTATTCCTCCGCCATCTTAGTTCCCCTTCAGTTCATATTCTTTCTAATAGCTGAAAAGAAACAATGCAAATAAAAACTGCATCTAAAATGAAAGTCATTCAGTAGTGTTTGACTCTTTGAGACTCCTTGGAACTACAGAGTTCATGCAATTCTCCAGGCTAGAATACTGGAGTAGGTAGCTCTCCTTTCTCCAGCACATCTTCCCAACCCAGAGATTGAACCCAGATCTCCAGGATTGCAGGTGATTTCTTTACCAACTGAGCCACAAGTGAAGCCCAAGAATATTGGAGTGGGTAGCCTAATCTTTCTCCAGTGGATTGTGCTGACCCAGAAATCGAATCGGGGTCTTCTGCATTGTTGGTGGACACCAAAGTTAAAAAGCACCCTGTATGTATAATTTGAATGGATTCATTATATCCTAATCATATCCAAATACCCAGACATCCTCTGGGAAGCCCCGCCCCCCAAAAAATCCATGGATGTCATGGTCAAAGTGCTGGGTCCACCTCCTTTCATGCCATCACACACACTACTCTGGCAAAGGTGGCTACAACCCACTGTTCTATATGAATTTTAAAATCACTCATTGTTTAGAGATTTTTATGACTCTTGGGCTTCTGAAAATTGGCAGATAATTTAAGAATACACCGAACTCAAAACAAACTCACAAGAAATGAAGAAATCAGGAGGTTGCCAATACAGAGCAAGATATTTGGGCTTTGTGATTCTTTGACCAGTCATGGGCTAGTGTTGGCAAGAATGTCTGTTAGAAGAGTAGAAACACCTTAAACCCAGGAGGCCCACACACATGACTTCAGGGAGCTTGCAACACTTAAAGGGGAGCCTGCAAAACTCACTTTAAACAATTAAGGACACTTTTACTAAAGAGCCTTCTGAAGGGCTTCACCACAGAAGATTTAAGTTGGTTTTCCTTACTTTTCTTTCTCTTCTTCCAAACAATCTCACTTGCTTCCAGCCAAGAGTCACCTGATTAAATATGCTGTTTTGAACACTAGGAAGCTTTCTCATGTTCATCACTGCTGTCTGCAATCCCTCCCTTCAACTGGTCTCTGCACAGACTACTGTGGTCCAAAGTAGTGGTTAAAATTCAACAGCACTCTCTTGAACTGCTATCCTTCCAACAACTCCTATTTGCAATTTCTTCTTACTTTGCATGTGATTCAACCTGACAAACATATTGAGGCTCTACCATGATCAGAGAGCAGGGCAAGGTCCCAGGGATAAGTGCAGAAGAAGACAGAAGTATTTGCCACTAGCGAGCTCAGAAGCTAGTGGAAGAAGGCAGCCAGGCAGAGAAACAGTACCTGGAACGGTGCACCATTCTGATGTCTGCACACAGGCCCAGGAGTCAGGACATGGTCCCAAGTCCTGTCTGGGTCAGCTCGGCCACCAGCTACTTGTGGTTCGAGCCAAGGGGTGCTTCTCACCTGGGTCCCAAGTGTGGAATACAGGGTGGCTATGGTCTATTATTAATAAGAGGAACAGCAAAAACGACGACACCACCACTCTGAGTGTCTATCAGCTGCAGGGCTGGGGACTGCAGAGACACTGCCTCACCTTACAGGCTCTGGGAAGCCGAGGCAGCCTGTTTGCACAGATGTTACGATGCTGTGATCAAGTGCAGTCTCCTGTGAGATATTAACAGGGACCCTGGGGAGGGGAGGTGCTCCACACTTGTGCCCAGAGGGAGTAACTGTTCTCAGTCTGATTAGGAAGGTGAAGAGGGGCAGAAAGGGGACGATGCATGAGCAGGACCACCTGTTTGCTCCCTCTGAGCATTCCTTCCCTCTCAGCCCTTTTCAGCTTATCCTGGGACACAGGACATGTTCTACTGTAAATGCCTCTGTCAATCAGGTCATTCGTTAAACACTTGATTCTCCATGTGTTCACCTAAGGGCACACTCATGCACACATCCCTATTCTCAAGTGAGGAGCCACTTGTGAACAAAAATATTTATTAATATTATGAATCTCTTTGCTCCTTCCTGAGATTTCTTACATCCTTGTTAGGCTAAGAGTGTCTCAGCCATTTCCCCTTTGCTCAAACTGAAGTTGCACACAAATGGTTCTGTTTCCTCACCCTTTGTTCACAAAGAAACAACTGCCAAAAAATATTTGGTCTTTTAAAAACTTCGGGTAGCTGACAGAGATTATTTTGGCTCAAATTTAAAAGAAATCTGAGTTCCAATTTATATTGTTTCTGAGCGGGAACATACCAACATTGAAGCAAGCAAATTGACAACGAATTCATAAGGTACTTCTGGACAATAAAGATCCTGCTGCCAGATGGGGAGAAATTCAAATTATAAATGGAAAAGCTTTGAAGTATATCACACACTTGCAACATAAAATATTTATTTTTTCTGTCTCTGGTTTCCAGTCCCATTCATTTGAGAACGTGTGTTTATACTTGCTCAACTGGATGGAGAGAAGCGACAATTACAGAAGAGAATGAAGTGATGAAAAATGACACAGTTTGAAAGAGAAAAAAAGTGTGCAGACTAAAAGGAAACCATCGAGACATTACTTTTCCTCACTGCTCCCATCTGTGTCCTCAGAGGAATTTGTGTGCCAGATAATTCCCAGCAGAAGCTAAACTCATGGAATATAAACAACAGAGATTCAAGCAATCTGGCTATCACTGTGCAGATATCTCTTGAACACAGATGAATGGTTCAAAGGCCAGTGACCAGCAGGTGAGGGATTGAAGCCTCTGGCCTGCACAGAAAATGGGCCACAGCCCTGTTGGGTGCAGTACCCAGATCTCTTTATTGCCAGTTCATGAATTATGTATTATTGATGCACATGGTTCATACATTGATGTGATATTAAACAGGATGCCAGCCAACTTTCACAGAAAAACTACAGTGAATGAAAATATTTGTTTCCAAATATGTGACTTCCTAGTCAACAATGCAGATGGATATTGTTGTGTTTGACTTTGAAACCTTGTTAAACTGCCATCAAGCCTTGGATTTGCAGCTTCCCTTGCATGCCCCGCAGGATTGAGTTTTGCTTCAATTCAGGTTTATGGGGCCACTTGAAAATGATCAGACATTCCATGATGCCAGGTAAAGAGCACCACAAAGCATGCTTCACAGAAATCTGGGGTGGCTTCACCTGCTCGCAAATGGTGGTGAAAAGTTTCTTGTTAACATTTCACAGTCACAAGTAAACTTTTGCTTGAGAAATTAATTGTCACATTTCAGGCACATGACTAGCATGTTAAGTAGGAGAAGCCATCCCAATAATAAAATGGGGGGAGCCTCTGTATGCTCCCCAAAGTCAGCTAGTTTCTTTGGGCAATTAATCCATAGAATTGTTAGGTTTTAGGAACTATCTTCCTTTTGGTGATGTTCAGTTGCTCAGGCATGTACATCTCTTTGCAACCCCATAGACTGCAGCATCAGGGTTCCCTGATCTTCAACAACTCCCAGAGCTTACTCAAATTCATGTTCATTGAGCTGGTGATGCCATCCAACCATCTCACCCTCTGTCGACCCCTTCTCCTCCTGCCTTCTAACTGACCTTCTCGCATCCTGTGACCACTGCTGCATTTTCCAAATTTGCTGGCATATCGAAGATACCACTTTTACAGCATTATCTTTTAGGATTTGAAGTAGATCAGCTGGGATCCCATCACCTCCACTAGCATCGTTCGTAGTAATGCTTCCCAAGGTCGACTGGACTTCACATTCCGTGGTATCTGGCTTTAGGTGAGTGATCAGACCATTGTCATTATCTGGGTTATGATGATATTTTTTGTATAGCTATTCTGTGTATTCTTGCCACATCTTCTTAAAATCTTCTGTGTCTTTTATGTACACACTGTTTCTGTCCTTTATTGTGGCTATATTTGCATGAAATGTTCCCTTGATATCTCTACTTTTCGTGAAAAGATCTCCAGTCTTTCCCATTCTATTGTTCCTCTACTTCTTAGCATTTTCCTCCTAGGAAGGCTTTCTTATCTCTCCTTGCTGTTCTTTGGAACTCTGCCCTCAGATGGGAATATCTTTCCTTTTCTGCTTTGCCTTTTACTTTTCTTCTGCCTTTGAGCTTTAACAAAACTTTTATGTCCCATATGCATCACCCTGAGATAAGTTTGTAGATGTTTAGCATAATTACAGGATAGAATGGATGACTGTGAAGGAAGGAGCATAGTTTTATCAGTTTTGTGAGGTTAGGCAAACTACAAGAGAAATAGTGAAACATATACTGGCTGTTGCATTCATCACTATGTGATTTCAAACTGGATCTGGACCAGGGTGGGGTCAAGGCTCTTTTGGGTACTCTTCCCACAGTTCCTGTGATGTCCTGTCCCTCACATTTGTCATAATAGTTCTTCCTGTCTGTGGGTATTTTGAGTTGATAGTTCTGTGATGAATTTTAACCGATATGATTAAATTCTTATTTTTTAAATTTCATTTATTTATTTACTTATTTTCTTTACATTATTGTGTTGGTTTTGTCATACATTGGCATAAATTCACCATGGGTATACATGTGTTCCCCTTCCAGAGCCCCCCTCCCACCTCCTCCCCTATTCCATCTCTCTGGATCATCTCATGCACTAGCCCTGAGCACCCTGTGTCATGCGTCAAACCTGGGCTGGTGATTCATTTCATATATGATAATTTACATGATTCTATGCCATTTTCCCATATCATCCCACTCTTTCCCTCTCCCATAGAGTCCAAAAAACTGTTCTATATATCTGAGTCTCTTTTGCTGTCTTGCATAAAGGGTTCTTGTTACCATCTTTCTAAATTACATATATATGCATTAGTACACTGTGCTGTTTTTCCTTCCAGCTTACTTCACTCTGTATAACTGGCCTCAGCCTCGTCCACCTCAGCAGAACTGATTCAAATGTATTCTTTTTAATGGCTCAGTAATATTCCATTGTGTACATGTACCTCAGATTTCTTATCCATTTGTCTGTGATGGACATCTAGTTTGCTTTCATGTCCTGGTTATTGTAAAGAATGTGGCGATGAACACTGGGGTATAATGTGTCTCTTTCAATTCTGATTCCCTCTGTGTGTATGCCTAGAAGTGGGATTGCTGGGTATTATGGCAGTTTTCTTTCCAGTTTTTAAGGAATCTCCACACTGTTCTCCATAGTGGCTGTACTAGTTTGCATTCCCATCAACAGTGTAAGAGGGTTCTTTTCTCTCCACATCCTCTCCAGCATTTATTGCTTGTAGACTTTTAGATAGAAGCCATTCTGACTGGTGTGAAGTGATACCTCATTGTGGTTTTGATTTGCATTTATCTGATATTAACCAATATGTTTAAGTTCTGATTGGAGTTCTAATTATACATTTAAATCTTATCTTTTCAACCATATTTGGAGCTTAGGAACCCATTTTATACAACTCTGTATCCCACAAAGAAAAATGTACAGTGTCTTTTTCAGAGTAAGTAGTCCATGAGTATTTTCTGAATAAATGAAGGACAAATTATTCATGGACAAGATGTATGTCTTGGGAAATTTTGACGTTCAGAGGCTGTGGATTTTTCTCTTGAATAACTTCAAAGTTGTCAGTTACCTTTTTCCAATGTTAGCTCTGTTTTTTAAAAAGTGCAAAAGATCACTTGGAGCTAAATTTATTAACAAAGGTATTTTAAGTTTGATGATTAAAATAACTGTCAACATTCAGGTCTATTATTAAGAAAAGAATTACAGATTCCTTGGGAGCATGGTCCAAGAGAGTCATAATGCAAAGAATATCCTAAATTCCTCTGATCAATGTCCTCTCATCAGAACAAGCTGTGCAGCTTCCTGAGAAGGATGATATTTATTTGGATGTACACATTATAGAATGTAAAGAAATGAGACTTTTATTATAAACCCAGTGAGAACAGGCTACACCTAAATCTTCTGTTTTTTTGAACTTGATCAAATCTTGACTCAGACTGGCAGACTCTGGCTGGTGGGACTCCAATGTGCCCGTCGGTCTGCCTGATTCTGCCCCCTGCTGACCCCCAGTCTGTGTCACTTCCCCTTGCCCCTCATGGTCAATCACCTGAATGTAAGCAGGAGTGACTCACTGAGTGTTGGGTGTGCATCCTGAGGGTGGAAACCTCAGTTCATGGTGCAGGATCTGTGAGATGGGGGTGCCACGTGACTATGGGGTATCAGGGTGACCAGGAGCTGATCCCCTATGACTCTTATCACTTGGCAGATACAGAACTTCCTTTTGTAATAAAGGATGTAGAACAAGCAGTATACTTCTTTTAAAGGGAAGTAATTCCACACTCAAGTCTCAAACTTCCATATCTAATTCCTCAGCAGGTCTCCTCCACCACACCTGCTGAAGCATGTCCTGCCACCTCCCATTGCCATGGTAACACTTTCATCACTGTCTTCCTCACCTCTGCCCAAGGATTCCCATGGAGATTTCACCTTGGCACTCTTCTGATTAATACCCTCATGTTCCTCACAATTTCCCCCATGGCAGAGTTGAAACCCATGGAGCAAAATCAAAGACCTGTTCAGACTATCTCCTATCACCCAACTCACACCTCCCAAATGCCTTGTTTGTTAGAAGAGAAGCTGTGTTGTTTCACATCTTTGGGCCTGCCAACCCTCCCTCCCCTTCAATGTCCTGCCCACCTAGTCTCCTCTAAATATCTGCATTGCCTGATAGGCTCAGTTCCAGCATCTTCTCAATGATGCTGTTTCTGATTATTCCCTTTTTGGTAGCACCAGTGTCATAATAATAAGAAGAATAGCAACAACTTCATAAGTACACAGCTATCACCATGTCAGGCATTGTTCTAAGTGTTTTACATGTAGTGACTCCTTTAGTCTTTAAAATAACCCTGTGAAGAAGGTACTATGTCCCCATATCATGGACGAGTAACAGAAGTACTTAATTGCCTGATATTGCCAGGACTGACAGGAGGCACAGTCTATCCATGTGGCAAATCAGGTACATTTGTTTCTTAATTATAAAGGGCAGTGAACCTCAGCATTCACTTTAGCAGCAACACTCGCTAGGTGAGTGCAGTTCTACAGATTACCTTTTCTAGTTGGTCGCTGGCATCATCATCTTAAAGAGTTGTTCCAGATCCAAATGGTGATGCAAATTAAAAGCCTATAATATGCCATATGCCTCATACATAGGGGCTTCCCAGGTGGTGGTAGTGATAAAGAATCTGCCTGCAATGCAGGAGACTTAATAAACATGGATTCGATCCCAGGGTTGGGAAGAACCCCTAGAGGAGGGAATGGTGACTCACTCCTTTATTCTTGCCTAGAGAATTCTATGGACAAAGGAGCCTAGTTGGCCACAGTCCATAGGGTGGCAAAGAGTAGGATATGACTGAACAACTGACACTTGACTCCATCCAGGTTCCAGGCAACACGAATAGTGATGCTTTCTCCAATTAACAGATCCGATTTTACCTCTTAGCCATGGACATCACGATCCCATATTCAGAGCATGGACAGGAGTTAGTTAAGAGTGTAGACTCAAGCCTTGCCAGAGCTCTCCTACCTACAGACATGCAAATTTGTTTTCCGAAGGTCCAGACCCCAGCCCAGATCACCTACACCCACTTTGGCCAGTCCGGAAGGCCACCTGGACTGTTATTGCACCCATAAAGAAAATTCCTTTTGCCACAGGTATGTTCAGTGATAACCTTTGGTCATTTGAGCCTATTTTTTGCTCAGTGTGGAAATTTAACAACCGTCATTAACTGACTACCATGTACACCGATGTTGCCAGTCATCAGAAGCAAAAGTGTAGGCAGCCCACCTCCAGCAGAGATGCTTGACAGGCTGGTTCCTCTCCATGCTCTTTTCTCCCCTTGGTGAGTTGGTAATTTGGGAGATGCTGGACTACTTGAGGGCAGCCTTTGCCTTGCTCACATCTGCATGCCCAGTATCCAGCCCATGTCTGGCACTTAGCAGGCATCACAGAAAGACTTCCTGCCCTCAATGGACAAGTCAGTCACCAGGGCCTACTGGGTAGTCTAACATATTCATACAAGACAGTTTGGATACTGGTTTCAGAGGAGACACCAGGCTGTGCCTGGAGAATCACGAGAAACCTGACACTGCAGAAGTTCTAGGAAAGGGAGCTAAAGCACAGGGCTGCAGTGCCCTGTGTCTGAGGCTTTGCTGAAGCTCAGTGCAATCTGGTTTGCAGAGGAGATTTTTGTGGGATGAAATCAACAATGAGATCAGTTTTCCCCAGTGCATGAGAGGTGACAAACACACTGTCACAGGCACCTGGACTTTGCAGGCATGGATGAAAGACAGATTCTTGTCCTGGTTCTCACCTATGGGCCACATGCCTGTGGGTGAAAGGACTGGGAATCTGGGTGTCCTCGTCTCTCACACTGGCAGTGGCTGTGATGTTTGGAAGGAAGAGGGTGAACGACTAACTTTTAAAGCAGCATCCAGGTTCTAAATGCACACACTTTGATCAGGTGGAGCCTCCAAAGTCTGTAGGCAGCTTCTGAGGCATCATCTCATTCCAGCATTGGTTCCAGCCATGTCCCAGGCACAGAGCTGGGGAATCTGTCTGGCTTTTCCTGGCCCTGTGCACAGTTTGTTATGGCTCTGACATGGGAAGGGACCTTTCTCTTCAAAGAGTCTTCCAGCAGACATGAGCCCTGTAGGTGGGAACACTCTCATGCTCTTAATGTCCCTCATAGCTGCTCTTAACTGTGCTGCACGGACCCATTAGGGGAATGTCAGAATACATCTGTAGGGGCTCAGTGTGGGGCATGAGGTGGTGGTGACTCTCTTGTGAGGGAGACCAGCCAGGCTTGGCTTTTCCAGTCAGTCGGTTTGCATTCTACTTTGCAAGCCCTCAGTTATTCCACAAGAGTTTATTTATTTTTTTCTCCCTTTCATTGTTTTTGCCATAGAATGTCATGATATCACCATGGGTATACATATGCTCCCCCTCCAAAAACCCCTCCCTCCAAGCTCCCTCCTCCCTCCCCCCCCCCGGGATATCTCAATGCACCAGCCCCGAGAATCAATCCTGGGCTGGCGATTGAATAGACATATGATAATTAACAGGTTTCAATGCCATTCTCCCATATCATCCCACCCTTTCCCTCATCCACAGAGTCCACGAGTCTATTCTATACATCTATGTTCCTTTTGCTGTCTCGCATGTTGGGTTCCCGTTACTGTCTTCCTAAATTCCATATATATGTGTTAATATACTGTATTGTTGTTTTTGCTTCTGGCTTACTTCACTCTGGATAATGGGCTCCAGTTTCGTCAATCTGAGTAGAATTGATTCAAATGAATTTTTTTTAATGCTGAGTAATATTCCATTGTGTATATATACCACAGTTTTCTTATCCATTCGTCAGTTGATGGGCATCTAGGTTGCTTCCATTTCCTGGCTATTGTAAACAATGCAGCGATGTACATTGGGGTACACGTGGCTCTTTCAATTCTGGTTTCCTAGGTGTGTATGCCCAGTAGTGGGATCACTGGGTCATATGGCAGGTCTATTTCCAGATTTTATGGAATCTCCACACTGTTCTCCATAGTGGCTGTACTAGCTTACATTTCCACCAACAGTGTAGGAGAGTTCCTTTTTCTCCAGCATTTATTGCTTGTAGATTTTTGGATTACAGCCATTCTGACTGGTGTAAAGTGATACCTCATTGTGGTTTCGATTTGCATTTCTCTGATAATGAGTGATGTTGAACATCTTTTCATGTGTTTGTTGGCCATTTTTCTGTCTTCTTAGGAGAAATGTCTGTTAAGTTCTTTGGCCCACTTTTTGATTGGGTCGTTTATTTTTCTAAAATGGAGCTGGAAGAGTTGTTTTTATATTTTTGAGATTAATTGTTTGTCCGTTCCTTCATTGGCTATTACATTCTCCCATTCTGAAGGCTGTCTTTTCACCTTGGTTATAGTTTCCTTTATTGGTCAGAAGCATTTAATTTGAATTAGGTCCCATTTGTTTATTCGTGTTTTTATTTCCAGTATTCTGGGAGGTGGGTCATGGAGTATCCCGCTTTGGGTTATGGCAGAGAGTGTTTTGCCTATGTTATCCTCTAGGAGTTTTATAGTTTCTGGTCTTATGCTTAGATCTTTGATTAATTTTGAGTTTATCTTTGTGTATGGTGTTAGAAAGTGTTCTAGTTTCATTCTTTTACAAGTGGCTGTCCAGTTTTCCCAGCACCACTTGTTAAAGAGGTTGTCTCTTCTCCATTGTATATTCTTGCCTCCTTTGTCAAAGGTAAGGTGTCCATAGATGCATGGATTTATCTATGGTCTTTCTATTCTGTTCCATTGATCTATATTTCTGTCTTTGTGCCAGTACCATACTGTCTTAATGACTGTGGATTTGTAGTATAGCCTAAAGTCAGGTAGGTTGATTCCTCCAGTTCCATTCATCTTTCTCAAGATTGCTTTGGCTATACGAGGTTTTTTGTATTTCCATTCAAATTGAGGAATTATTTGTTCTAATTCTTTAAAGAAGATTTCTGGTAGCTTGATAGGAATTGCATGGGATCTATAGATTGCTTTGGGTAGTATATTCATTTTCACTATATTGATTCTTCCAATCCACGAACACGGCACATTTCTCCATTTGTTTGTGTCCTCTTTGATTTCTTTCATCAGTGTTTTATAGTTTTCTATATACAAGTCTTTTGTTTCTTTAGGTAGAAATACTCCTAAGTATTTTATTCTTTTTGTTTCGATGATGAATGG
>SRVM01030855.1:7500-12058 GCA_007570785.1 Antilocapra americana
CCCCCTTCCTCCCTCATCCCCACCACGACCCCCCCGTCGCGAGCCCACCGCCCCGGCGGCCCCGGGAGCCGGGCCGGGGGACCCTCCCCGGGTCAGCCCACGCCCCGGGGACGGCCGTCGCGCCCTCACGTCCGTCCGTCCGTCCATCCACCCCGTCCCGGAGGAGCGGGGGAAGGACGCCGGGCGGCGAGGACGCGGCGACCGGCCCGCGGCGGGGCAGACCTGGGAGGGGGGAACCCGCCCCGCGCTCGGGCGAGCGCAGCGGAGCGGGGGCGCGGCGGGGGGTTGCTGGCGGGGGAGGAGGCCACAGGCGCTCCCCCCCCCCTTCGTCCAGCACGCGACGACGTGGGCGGGAGGGCGGAGGCGAAACGGGCAGCGCGTCGGGGCCACGGCGGGCCCGGGAAGCGAGACACACCAGGGCGCGGCCCCAGGGAGCAGCAGGCGGGGAGCGGACCGAGGCGGACGGACGGACGGAGAGGGGCGCCGACGGGGTGCGGCCACCGCCGCGCAAGACGCGGCGGCACGGGCCCGGCGGTGGCGGTGGGGTGGCCACGAGCCACCGCGAGGGGGGGTGGCGAGAAGCGGCCCGGGGGAAGCGAGTCGGCCACCAGGGCGCACCGGGGGATCTCACCGCCGGAGGCCTCCCAGCACAGGGGCGGTCCCGCGGCACACCCGGGGCGACGGACTGGCCTCTCCGAGCCCCCCCCCCCCTCCTCCTCGGGGGGGGGGGCGGCTCCCCTCACGGGGCTCGCGCCCACCGCCACCTCCACACCCAGAGCCCGCAGCCGGCCCGGGAGAACGCTCTCCCGCCACGTGCCGGCGGCCCCCACAGCCCTCACACGCGCAACCCCGCTGCACCGGGCCTGCCCCGCACCCCTTTCTCTCAGGGCTCCGAGGGCACTGCTCCGCCCGGGGACGTGCCACCGGCCGACGGGGGCCGGGGGACGACACCCACGTGAGGCGAGGCCGGCTCGGTCCCAGGCAGGGGACGGGAACGCGGGCGGTCGCACGCGGCGGACGATGGGGGAGGCCGACAGCGGCAGGGAGGGGCCGGCAAGCACACACGGCAAGGGCCACGGGACAGGGGCGCGGGCGCCGCCCGGGGGGACCCAGAATCCACCGGGATCACGGCCGGGCCACCAGGAAAACCAGCGCGGGGTCCCACCGCCACCCGCACGCGGGGGCGGTCCCGCGACGCCTGGGGCGCCGGCCGGTCCCGGCCACCCCCGGAGCGGGCCCCACGACCCGGCCCCGCCGCCAAGGCCGGCGTTGCCGTCCAACCCATCTCCTTCGCGTCCGTCCTCGACGGCTCCGTCTTCCATCTAGTCTGACCCCGAGGCGCGACATCCTGGGGACAACGCTCCCGAGCGAGGCGGCCCAGACCGTGCCCGCACGCCACCTCCGGCTGCGGCCCCCGGGGCGCGAGGGCGGGCGCGACAGGCCCCTCCTCACCACGACTGCGGGGCTGGGGAAGCCGGGGCCGACCGGGCGTCGCCCCCCGGCCCCCCCTCTCCTCCTCCCCTGGGCTCACCGCGGGGCCAGCCGCGCGCACGCGGCGCACGCACGGCCACAGCCCCCCCACGCACTTGCCGGACGCCCGGCGGGGCCCAGCGGGGGCCCTCCCCCAACTCGGAGGGGGGAGGCGCGGGCCGCGGTAGGCAACGAGCGGCACACGGCCCCACCGCGGGGCCGGCGCACCCATCCCCCTCCCACACAGGGGAGGGGGCGTCTCTGCCCAGGTGCTCTGGCAGTCGCCACACAGCGGCTCCTGCACACTCGGGAGGGGCAGCGGCTGGGGGGTCCGGTACCCCAAGGCTCCCTCTCGGATCGCTAGAGAAGGCTTTCTCACCGAGGGCGCGCCGTCCCTCACCCGATCGTCTCTCCCTTCGGGCCCACGGAGGCGCTCCCCGAGCCGCCAGCCCTCCACTGGGCGGGAGGGGAGGGGTCTGCGGTACAGGTAAGCGGACGGCCACACAGGAGCGTGCACGCGTTCGCGGCCAGAGCAGAGGCCCCGCGACGAGGCGAGGCGAGGGGAGCAGGCACACGCCTCTCTTACCGCCTCGACCCCCCCCCCCACAAGAGAGAGCCACTCACGGGACACACACACCACCGTGGCAGGGACCCGAGGAGGGAACCCGGGTTAAGGGAAACAACACCACCGCTCGGCCTCAGGCCCCTGAGGGACGACCTGGAGCGCTCCAGGGGCACCACCGAGGGTCAGATGAGCCACGCTCACACGCCCAGTGCGGGACGCACAGCGCGGCAGCGGCACAGCCCTCCCCACCGTGGGGAGAGCCGCTCGCAGGGCCACACGCCGAGAAGGCGAAGCGAGAGCATCTGCTGTGTCAGGAGACCGGCGGCCCCGCTGACGCCCCAAGGCGGGGGACAGGAGGCCGAAGGTCAGGGCCTGAGGCCACACCCACCCCTGCCTTCCTCACCCTCCCCAACAGGCAGGGGGGAAGACAGGCGAGGGGACCCGCGGGCGGACCGAGAAGAGCAGGCACGTTCACTAGGAACACCCGTCCCTCGTCCGGCACGGCTTCAGCCCGGCCCGGGAGAGCACGACCACACCACATCGATCAGTTGAGCCAACGACAGGGGGAAAGGCACGGCAAGGCAAGTCCCATGACGAGAGGGGCCTAACTTCAAGCCTCACCGACCACCTCCCCCCACCAACCTCACGCCACAGGTGAGAGCGGCCGACGACCCCAGGAAGAGAACGCCTGACACGTGGCACGGAGCCTACAGGGCAGGGGTCGTCCCAGCCACCACCGGGTGCCCGCAGCGTGGGGCGCGCGGGTAGAAGACCCACGTCACCCTGGCCCGCCACCCTCGGGTCGCCCAGAGACCGGAGGTGGCACCACGGAGCCGGGTCAGCCACACAATGCCACGCAGGAGCCGGCACCCAGGCCCCAGGAGGCAGCTCCATCGGCAAGGGCCGAACCAGGCGCCAGCTGGCGTGCCAAAGGCCCGGAAGCCCCGCGTGCATCCAGAGGCCCACAGTCCTCAGTGGCAGACGCCGAGAGAGAGACCGTGTCAGCACTTACCTGGTGGTAAAAGAGGCTCATTTCAGGTGACGAAATGACAGCGCCCGACAACGGGGCCCAGCTGCAACTCTCAGGGACGGACCCCGAAATCTCGATCCGGCCACCTGTCCCCAACACTGCCCCCATAAACACCAGGCCCGGTGCTCTCGGGAGTCACCTGGTCGACCGGGGGGGGGGGTTGGGGGGGAAGGTGAAAAGGAAAAGGGGCGGCGCGTGGTGGTGGCAAAAGTGGGGGCACGGACGCCGCGGGGAGAGAGAGAGAGGGAGAGGGAGCTGGCCGGGGACGCCCTCCCCGCTTCGCCCACACGGGTAGGTGCACCCGTCGGTCCGAGTCTCCGAATGGGGATTCGGCTTCGATTTGCAAAAGAACTGTCAGCCCAGTGCCTCCGACGAAACGAGCGGACCCCGACCAGGGACCATACCCGGGGCCCAGACCGTCGTACGCGGGGCACCCAGGACGGCTCGAGCCGGTCCCCGTCTCCTGACCGGGATTCAGGGAGTTGGGGAGGGGGGAGCAAAAAAAGTCTCGTCCGACCGCCGAGACCCACGAGGGCACGCTGAAGGGTCCAGCGCGCCCTCCCCGGGCACCCGCGCGGAAGCAGGGTCCGGGCCATCCACGTCTCTGGACCTATCGGGACTTTGAAAAAGAGAAGCACATGTGCAGGGAGACGCCTCAGGCGACCGGACCCCCCACGGGCGACCGCACACACGCCCGCGCCGGCCGGCCTCTCCGCGTCACCACTTCACGACTCCGGCGGATGGGTCCCCGCCTCCGGAGTGCGACGCGAAAAGCACCTCGGTCAGAAAGAACCCAAGGGCCCGGACCCAGGCACGCCCTCAGCCGGCCTCCACGCCACAGTCCGGGCCCGTCCCCACCTCCGGAGCGGGCCGAGGGCGAAGCGAACGCTCCTGAGGGCGGCCCAGGAGGAGGCCAGACCGCCGAGTCCGAGTCCAGGCGCTCCAGGCAGGGAAGACCCTCTCCCTGCCCACCGCGGTGGCCCGGGCCAGGTCGCGTGCGGCCGGTCCGTCCCCAGGGCCGGAGGGGCACGGGGAGGTGCTGGTCGACCCGGTCAGGCCACCCCAGCGCCCAGATCTGGAGCGCGGCGACAGTCACCAGCCCTGGAAACCTGGAGGACCAGTCTCCGGCGACCGCAGGACGTCCCTAGGCCTCGGCGCCACCGCGACTGTCGCCGCCAGCGGGGCCTGTCTCTGAGAGCTCTGCCTCGGGCCTGGTGGCTGAGTCACCATCCTCCTGAAGGCCGCCGAAGCAGCTCTGGAGGGGAAGGGACAATATAAAAGCGGCCGCCAGGTGGCTCCCGACAACCGGCTCGAACGTCCCGAGGACAGGTCGCCGTCGCCGGTCACCGAGGATGCCACAGCGCCGGCCGCCCAAACGCCCGAGCTCGGCCCGGAGCCTCCGCCGCCGAGCCGAGCGACGCGACCCCGGCCACAGAGGAAGGGAGAGGAGCTGGGAACTATCTCCTCAGGAGGCTGCCACGAAGGAGACGCGC
>SRVM01030856.1:0-22579 GCA_007570785.1 Antilocapra americana
TTAATTTGAAATGAGACCATATTATATCTCAGAAGTGAATCCAGAGCAATCCCACATTTCTGCAGGCAATTCTAAATAAGACTTCACTTCCCTTGATCAGAGGAAAGGCTCACTGAGGTCCCAAAACGACTTGAGTGGGACCCAAAGCTTCCCTCGGAAACTCGAGAAAAAGCACAATATAACCTCCTCAAATGGAAGTGAGGGGGTTATTTCCCTGTGGTGACTTGAACAGAACACCAGATTTCTGCTCAGCTACATGGATAGAGGTCTGACTCCCCCTACGCACATATCTAAAAAATGTCCAAAAGCGCTGCCTTAATGAAAAGGACTTCAGACAACCCAAGAGCAAAGACGATTTACATACCTCCCAACGAGATGAACACATAATCTCTTGGAGAAAATCAATTGGAACACTGACAGCCCTGTCGAAACTAGAGAGGAAACCTGATGTTCATACCTGAACTAAAGTTGAGGCCCTCTTTTCTAGTGCCTCGAAAAGAGCCGTGAGATGGCCCTCACACATCGAAACCAGGGCCTGACTTCTCTGAGGCAAAAATAGAGGCTCTCAGAGGACCATATCGCAACTCAAGAAGGATCCAAACGTGCGCGCTGCAACTCGAGAAACTTCCCGCCGTAACTCGAGAAACTGCCCACCGCAACTGGGGAAACAACCCAAGATTTCCATCTGTATGTGAGATTAGGTCTGATTCCCCTGCAGTGACTCGAGAACCTTCATCAGCTCCTCCTCAAACCTCCCACGTTGCCTTGACTTCCCTGAGGCTTCACAAGAGGGTCCCTGATTTGAAAGTGGCAGTTTGAGAGTAACACTAAATTTCCCATGACAACTCAAGAAATGAAGAGATTTCCCTCTCAATGTGATCTGAGTCTTTTTTCCCAAGCACCTCCTCCAGAACACTCCCTCATTCCTTCTCGAATTTCAACAGGAAGCTTGGTTCCCTTTATGCACCCCAAGAGGATTCCCGAGATATGCATCATTATTCAAGAGGAACCTCATGCTCCCTGCCACAACTCAGAAGGCATGTGTTGTCCACCTCATCGCAAGATGAGGTATGATTAGCTCCTGCGTTGTCTGGAGAGGATACATTACGTTCCTCTCAAATCTCAAGAGGAGGATTTTCTCACCATCTGAAACTTGAGAGGAAACCAGAGTTTCCTACTGCTTGTCAAAAAGACAATGTGTTGCCCCTAGATAATATGCACTATATATGACATCACATCCACTCTTTATTTACTATCATACAATGGTATTTATGACATCATTTCCACTGTATTTTATATCTATGACATCATAGCTACTGTATCTATAACATTATGCCCACTATGTTTATGACATCATATCCTTTATATGTGATATGACACACACACTGTTTGAAAACAGAGCCATTGGATCTGACATCATACCCACCATATCTGACATCATGTCCACTCTATTTGTGTCAACACACCTACTGTATGAGTGATATCACACTGATTATATGTATGACATCCTATGCATTATATATGACAACACATCCACTCTTTATGACAACCCACTTCTCCATTTATTGCATTACATCCCCTGTATTCATGATATCATATCCAATATGTATGAAGTCACATCAGCTGAACATGACATCGTATCTTCTATACATGTGACATTGTTTCCACTGCATCTGTGTCATCACACCCATTCTATTCGTGACATAACAACTACTCTATGTGTAAAATCACACTGGGTGAATACATGACATCACAATCACTATACATGATGTCATATTCACTCTTTGTGACTTCACAGTATTTATGACTTCACACCCACTATAACTGATCACATCCACTCTGTGTCATCTCACTCAATGTATAGATGGTATCACACACACTGTATGTTTGGCATCACGCCCATTATATGTATGGCATCGTATGGAGTATATTTGACATCACACCCAATCTTTATGACATCACATTCTGTGTATTCATGACATCACACCCACTATATATGACATCACATCCTGTGTATGTGACATCACAGCCACTGTATATATGACATACACCCACTATATTTACAATACCATATCCAGGGTATATGATGTCACATCCGCTGTATCTTCCATCACATGAACTGTATCTATGTCATCACATCCACTGTGTAGATGACATCACACCCACTGTATGTATGATATCACACCCTGATATGTTTGAAATCATATAAATTATAAACGACACAATGTCCACTCTTTATGAGATCACACTCATGTACTTAAGGCAAAACAATTACTGCATTCATGATATCACATTGGCTGTATCTGTCTAATCACACCCACTGTATATATGACGTCATACCCACGATGTGTATGACATCATATTCACTATATATGACATTATATTCACTCTTTATGACATCACATGCACTATATTATTGACATCACATGTGCTATACATGAAGTCACATCAACTGTATATGACATCACATCTTCTATACATGTGACATCACATCCACTGTATCTGTATCATCACACCCATTTTATTCATGAGTTCTCACCCACTCCATGTAGGACATCACACTGGGCCTATGTATGAAATCACATGCACTATATATGACATCACATTCACTATTTATGACATCAATACACAGTATTTATGACATCACACCCAGTATATGTATGAAATCTTATGCAATATATATGATATCATATCCATTCTCTATGACATCAGCCCACTGTATTTATGACATCACACCCACTATATGTATGAAATCTTATGCAATATATATGATATCATATCCATTCTCTATGACATCAGCCCACTGTATTTATGACATCACATCCACTGTAATCATGACATCACACCCACTCTATATGATAGCTCATCCACTTTATGACATCACATCCACTCTACATGTGAAATCACAGGCAATTTATCTGTGACATCACTCTCACTATGTTTATGGCATTATATCCACTAATGAGACATCATGAGCACTGTGTGAATGACAAGACAAACACTATAACTGACATCACACTCACTCTATCTGACATGATCTCCACTGTATCCTTTCATCAAAACCACTGTATGTATGAAATCACACCTTCTATATGTATGATATCATATGTACTATATATGTCATCACATCCACTCTTTATGACATCACACCACTATATGTATGACATCACATCCAATGTACTCATGACATCACACCCACTGTATATGAAGTCACATCAAATGTATATGAAATCACATCTTCTGTACTTGTGATATTGCATCAATCTGAGTCATCAAACCCACTCTATAGGTGATATGACAAGTACTTTATGTATGACATCGCACCCAATATATGTATGGAATCGAATGCACTCTTTATGACATCATATCCACTCATTATCATATCACATCACTGTATTTAAGACATCACTTGCACTGTATTCATGACATCACACCCACTATATGTGAAGTCACATCAACTGTATATGACATCACATCCTCTATACAAATAACAGAGCATCCATTACCTGTGTCGTCACACTGGGCATATGTATGACATCACATGCACTAGACTCGACATCACATTCACTATTTATGACATTTAATCACAGTATTTATGACATTGCACCCACTCTACTGCATCGTCACAACCCAACCACTCTATTGATGATATCACACACATTGTATGTATGTATATCTTATCCAATATATGTATGACATCATATGCAGTATATATGTTATCCTACCCATTCTCTCGGACATCACACCACTGTACCTATGGCATCACACACACTATATCTGATATCGCTTCCACTGTATCTGTATCATTCAACCCACTGTATAGATGATATCACACCCACTCTATGTCCGTCACACCCAGTATATGTATGACATCATATGCTCTATATGACATCATATCCCCTCTTTATGACATCACACCACAGTGTTTCAAACATCAAATCAGATGTATTCATGATATCACACTCACTCTAGGACTTCATGTCCACTGTATGACATCACATCCACTCTGTTCATGATATCATGCCCTCTATATGTAATATCACATCCACAGATTATGACATCACATCGACTATACATGTGACATCACAGCCATTGTATCTATGACATCACGCCCAGTATGTTTATGACATCATATCCACTATATATGTCATCACACTCAGTGTATTTTACAAGAGAACCACTATATCTGACATCACACACACTATATCTCACATCACACACAATGTATCAGTGTCATCACACCCATTGTATCAATATTACATCTGAGATATACATGACATCACATGCAGTATCTATGACATCATATCCATTCTCTATGACATCACATCCACTGTATTCATGACATTACACTCACTATATATGACATCTCATCCACTAGTTATGACGTCACATCGACTACCCAGCCACTGTATCTATGACATCACACTATCTGTGTCTACATCACATCCACTGTACCTATGTCATCACATCTGCTGTATGTATGACACCATACCCATGATATGTATGACATCATATGCATTATATATGACATCACATCCGCTCTTTGTGACGTTGCACTGATATATTTTGCATCACATTTACTGCATTCATGATATCACACTCATATATGACATCACATCCACGGAATATGACATCACATTTTGGATACATGTGACATTGCATCCACTGTATCTGTGCCATCACACCCATTCTATTGATGAACTCACAAATACTCTATATATGACATCAATTTGGACATGTCTATGTTTCACATGCACTGTACATGACATCACATTCACTCTTTATGACATAAAATATACAGTATTCATTATATCACAGCCACTATATGTGAAATCACATTCAATGATGATGACATCACATTAACTATACATGAGACATCATGACAACTCTATTGATGACATCACACCCACTACATTTATATTATCATATCCATGTTATATGACATTACACATATTGTGTGCAATAAGAACACAACCACTATATATCACATCAACCTACTACATCTGACATCACACTCATTCTGTGTCTTCACACCCACTCTACATATGACATTGCACCCACTATATATATGCCATCATATGCACTATATATAACATCACATCCACTCTTTACTTACCATCACACAATGGTATTTATGACATCATTTCCACTGTATTTTATACCTGTGGCATCACAGCCACACTATCTATAACATTATGCCCACTATGATTATGACATCATATCCACTATATAGGACACCACACACACTCTGTGTGACAACACAACCACTGGATCTGACATCAAACTCACTATATCTGAAATCACGTCCAGTATATGACATCACACCCATTATATCTGACATCACATCCACTGTATCTGTGTCAACACACCAACTATATGTATGGTATCACACCCATTATATGTGTGACAACCTTACTTTAAATTGAGACATCCTATGCATTATATATTATAACACATCCACTCTTCATGACAACCCACTTCTCCATCTTTGGCATCACAACCACTGTATTCATGACATCACATCCAATATATATGAAGTCACCTCAACTGTATATGACACCACGTCTTCTATACATGTGACATCGCTTCCACATGTCATCACATCCATTCTATTGGTGACATCACAACCAATCTATGTATAAAATCACACTGGGTGTATACATGGCATTACAATTAGTATACATGACATCACATTCACTCTATTTGACATCACAGTATTTATGACTTCACACCCACTATAACTGATCACATCCACTCTGTGTCATCTCACCCAATATGTAGACGGTATCACACACACTGTATGAATGACATTACATCCAATATATGTATGGAATCATATGGAGTACATATGATATCACACTCACTCTTTATGACATCACATACCCTGTATTCATGACATCACACCCGCTATATATGACATCACATCTAGTGTATGTGACATCACATCCAGTATGCATGTGCCATCACAGCCACTGTATCTATGACATAAATTCACTTTATTTACAATAGCATATCCAGGGTATATGACATCACATCCACTATATCTTCCATCACATGCCCTGTATCTGTGTCATCACATCCACTGTGTAGATGACATACATCATTGGGGTATGTATGATATCACACCCCAATATCTATGTCATCATATAAATTATAAATGACATCACATCCACACTTTATGACATCACACCTGCGTCTTTAAGACATAACAACCACTGTATTCCTTAGATCACATTAACTGTATCTGTCTAATCACACACACTGCATATATGACTGAAGTAAGGTTGTGTATGACAACCTCACGATGTGTATGACATCATATTCACTATATATGATGTGACATTCACTCTTTACGACATCACACCACATGTGGTATCACATCCAATATATCTGTGTCATCACACCAATTTTATTGATGAATTCACACCCACTATAGATATGACATCACATTGTGCCTATGTATGACATCACAAGCACTATCCATGACTTCACACTCTTTATGATATCAAAATACAATACTTATGACATAACACTGACTATGTCCGACATCACATCCACTACACAGGTGTCAGTACACCCACTGTATGGATGATATCACAACCAATGCATGCATGACATCACACCCAATATATGTATGACATCATAAGCACTATATGAAACTCTGAGTTCCTCAACCTTACTTTAAATTGGGACCCTATGATATCCCGGAAGCAACACCAGAGCAATCCCACTCACCTGCAGGCAACTCAAAAGGAGACTTGACTCCCTTGGGCAAGAAGAAAGACTCACTGAGGTCCTCGACACGACTCGAGTGGAACTCAAGGCTTCCCACCAAAACAGGAGAAAAAGCACCATATAAACCCCTCAACTCAAGATGAGGCCTTATATCCCTGCGGTGACTTGAACAGAATACCAAGTTTCTCCTCAGATACTCGGATAAAGTCTAAAACCCCTGTTGCACACATCTAGGAAAAGCACAAATGCCCCGCCTCAATAAGGAGTTCTGACAACTCAAGATCAAAGTTACAGACTTCACAACGAGATGAGGGCTGACTCTCTTGGAGATATTCAATAGGAACTCTGATATGTAGCCCTGTCAAAACAAGAAAGGAAACCTGAGATTCATACCTCAACTAAAGGTGAGGCCCTATTCTGCAGTAGTGACTCGACAAGAGCCCCGAGATGGCCCTTGCACATCAAAACGAGGACCTGACTTCCATGAGGCAACATTAGAGGTTACCTGAGGACGACGTGGCAACTCAAGAGGAATCCAACAGTCCCCAGGGCAACTCGAGAAACTGCCCACTACAACACGAGAAACATCTCAAGATATCTCTATGAATGCGAGATGAAAATTGATTCTCCTACAGTGACTTGAGGACCTTCCTCGGCTCCTCATGGAACCTCCCAAGTTTCCTTGACTTCACTGAGGTTTCAAGAGAGTGGCCCTGAATTTAATGTGGCAGATTGAGAGGAACACTATACTTCCTGCCACAACTAAGAATTGAGGAGATTCCCCTCTCAATGTGAGGTGAGGCTTATTTCTGATGCAGTGCCCCCAGAATACTCCCAGGTTACCTCTCATATCTCAAGAAGAAGCTTGGCACCCTTTATGCACCTCAAGAGGATCTCCAAGATATGCGTCATCTTTCAAGAGGAACCTCCAGCTCCTTGCCACAACCGGAAAGGACCCATGCTCTCCCACTCATTGCGAGATGAGGTTGATTAGTCCCTGTGTCGTCTCAACAGGACACACGACGTTCCAGTCACAACTCAAAAGGAGGATTTTCTCACCAATTGAAACTCGAGAGGAACCCAGAGCTTCCTGTCGCAAGTCGAAAAGAAAGCGAGTTGCACCTCCACTTCAGATAAAGCCTGATTCTCCAGCATCTCTGGGAATTTACCTCAGGACATGAAGGGAGGCCTAACTCCCTTGTTGTACCTTGAGAACATGGAGTCCCATGCCTCAACACGAGATGAGGCCTTTCTCCCAGTTCCAAATCCATAGGGACTACAAAATCTGTGTTGCAAATGGAGATGGAGCCCTGAGTTCCCTCGCATTAATTTGAAATGAGACCCTATGATATGCCACAAACGACTCCAAAGCAATCCCATGCTCCAGCAGGCTATGCAAAAGGAGACTAGACTTCCCTGCGAAAGATGAGAGGCTCACTGGGGTCCAAGCCAAGAATTAAGTGGAACCCGAATCTTCCCACCAAAACTCGAGAAAAAGCACAATATAACCCTCACAACTCGAGATGAGGCCTAATTACCCTGCGATGACTTGAACAGAACCCCAGGTTTCTCCTCAGCTACATGTATGGAGGTCTGAATCCCTTGTTTCCCATATCTAGGAAAAGCCCAAATGCCTCGACTCAATAAAAAGGAGTTCTGACAACTGGAGAGCAATGAGGAGTTACATACGTCACAACGAGATGAGGGATGACACTCTTGGAGAAACTAAATAGGGACTCTGATAGCCCTGTTGAAACTATAGAGGAAACCTGAGATTCAAACCTCAAGTAAAGATGAGGGCTTATTCTGCTGTATTGAATCGAGAAGAGCCCAAAGATGGCCCTTGCACCTCGAAACAAGTGTCTGACTTCCCTGAGACAACATGAGAGCCTCCCAGATGACCACATAGCAATTAGAGAGGTATCCCAAAGTGCCTGCTGCAACCCGAAAAACTGCTCACCACAACCTGAGAAATATCCCAAGATTTCCCTCTGAATACAAAATGAGGCCTGATTGCCCTGCAGTGACTTGAGAACCTCCTTGGCTCCTTCTCAAACCTCCCAAGTTGCCTTGATATTCCTGAGGCTTCATGAGAGAGTCCCTGATTTTAAAAAGGCAGATCAAGAAGAACATTATACTTCCCGCCACAACTCAGGAAACGAAGGGATTTACCCCTCAATGTGAGGTGAGGCTTTTTCTCTCATGCACCACCTCCAGAACACACCCAAGTTACCTCTCGAATCCCAAGAGGAAGGTTGGCTCCCTTTATGCACATCAAAAGGATCTCCAAGATACACATCATCATTCAAGAGGAACCTAGTGCTCACTGTCGCAACTCAAAAGGCCCCGTGTTCTACACCTCATCGCAAGATGAGGGATGATTAGCCCCTGCATCTTCTCTAAGTAACATACGACGTTCCTCTTGCACCTCAAGAGGCGGGCTTTCTCACCAAGTGAAGCTCGAGATAAGCCAGAACTTCCTGCCACAAGTCAGAAGACAGCGTGTTTACCCTCAACTTCAGATAAAGCCTGATTCCCCAGCACCTCTGGGAATTCGCCTCTGAACATGAAAGGAGGCCTAACTCCCTTGTTGTACCTTGAGAAGAAGCTCCAATTACCTGTCTCAACTAGACAGGAGTCCTGACTCCTCCCCCTTTTACAACATGAGAGGAACACGGAGTCCCATGCCTCAACATGAACTGAGGCCTCCCTCCCAGTTTCATCTTGATAGGGACCCCAACATTCATGTCACAAATGGAGATGGAACCCTGAGTTTCCCCACGATAATTTGAAATGAGACCCTATGATATCCCAGAAGTGAGTCCAGAGTAATCCCACGCTTCTGCACGCAACGCGAAAGGAGACATGACTTCCCTGGGGAAGACTAGATGCTCACTCTGGTCCCCAACATGACTCTATTAGAACCCGAAGCTTTCAACCCAAACCCGAGAAAAATCACAATATAACCCCCTCAACTCGAGATGAGGCCTTATTTTCCTGCAGTGACTTGAACACAACCACAGGTTTCATCTCAGCTACATGGATGGAGGTCTGACTCCCCTGTTGCACACATCTAGGAAATGACCAAATGCCCCGCCTTAATTCATAGGAGTTCTGATAACTCGAGAGCAAAAGGGAGTTACACACCTAACAATTAGATGAGGGGTGACATTCTTGGAGAAACTCAATAGGAACTTGATAGCCCTGTCGAAACTCGAGAGGAAACCTGAGGTTCACACCTCAACTAAATGTGAGGGCCTATTCCGTAGTAGTGACTCGAGAATGTGTCATCACAGAGATGGCCCTCGCACATTAAGGAGAGGGCCTGAATACCCTGACACAACATTAGAGGCTCCTAGAAGACCACATCGCAACATGAAGGGGATACAAAAGTGTCCGCTGCAACTCGAGAAACTGCCCGCCATAACTCAATAAACATTTCAAGATTTCCCTCTGAATGTGAGATGAGGCCTGATTCCCCTCCAGTGACTCGAGAACCTTCCTCTGCTCCTGATCAAATCTCTCAAGTTGTTTTAATTTCCCTGAGGCTTCAGTAGTGGGACCCTGAGTTTAAACTGGCAGACTGAGAAGAACACTGTACTTCCCGCAACAAATCAAGAAACAAAGAAATCCCCTCTCAATGTGAGGTCAGGCCATTTTTCTCATGCAGTGCCTCCAAAACACTCCCAAGTTCCCTCGCGAATCTCAAGAGGCATCTTGGCTCCCTTTATGCACCTCAAGATGATCAACAAGATACTTATCATCATTCAAGAGGAATCCCATGCTTCCTGCCACAAGTCGAAAGGCCACATATTCTCCACCTCATCGCAAGATGAGAGATGATGAGCCTCTGTGTCTTCTTGAGAGTACACAAGACATTCCACTTGCACTTCAAGAGGACACTTTTTTTACCAATTGAAACTGGAAAGAAACCCAGAGCTTCTTGTCACAAGTCAAAAGGACACCGAGTTTCCCTCAACTACAGATAAAGCCTGACTCTCCACCACCTCTGGGAATTTGTCTCGGAACACGAAGGGAGCCCTAACTCCCTTGCTGTAACTCAAGAAAAAGCTCCAATTACCTGCCTCAGCGAGACAGGAGTCCTGACCCCTCCCCCTTTTATAGCAGGAGAGGAACATGGAGTCCCAGGCTTCAACACGAGCTCAGGCCTTCCTCCCAGTTTCATCTCAAAAGGGACTCTGACATCTGTGTTGGCAATGGAGAGGAACCCTAAGTTCCCACGACTTAATTTGAAATGAGTCCCTATGATATTCTGGAAGTGACAGTAGAGCAAACCCACACTCTTGCAGGCAACTCAAAAGGAGACTTGACTTCACTGGGCAGAATGAGAGGTTCACTGTTGTACCTGCCACGACTCGAGTGGAACCCAAAGCGTCCCATCAAAACTCGATAAAAAGCACAGTATAACCCCCTCAACTCGAGATGAAGCCTTCTTTGCCTGTGGTGACTTGAACAGAACTGCAGGTTTCTCCTCAGCTACATGGATGGAGGTCTGACTCTCTGGTTGCACACATCTAGGAAAAGTCCAAATGCTCCACCTCAATTCAAAGAGTTCTGACAACTCGAGAGCAAGGAGGAATTACATACCTCAAAACGAGATGAGGGCTGACTCTCTTGGAGAAACTCAATAGGAGCTATGATATCCCTTTCAAAACTAGAGACAAAACCTGAGGTTCACTCCTCAACTTATGATGATGGCCTATTCTGTAGTGACTGGAGAAGAGCCATGAGATGGCCCTTGCACATCAAAATGAGGGCTTGACTTCCCTGAAGCAACATTAGAGGCTCACAGAGGACCATGTCACAACTTGAGAGGGATCCAAAAGTGCTGGCTGCAACTCAAGAAATTGCACGCCACAACTCGAGAAACATCACAAGATTTCCATCTGAATGAGAGAGGAGGCCTGATTCCCCTGCAGTGACTCTAGAACCTTCCTTGGCGCCTCCTAAAATCTCCCAATTTGCCTTGACTTCATGACTCGAGTGCAATGCCAAGCTGTCACCAGACCTTGAGAAAAACAACAAGATAACTCCTTCACTTCAAGAAGAAGACTTATTTTCCTGTGGTGACTTAAACAGAACCCCAGGTTTAGTCTCAGCTTCACAGATGGATATCTGACTCCCATGTTGCACTCATCTAGGAAAAGCCCAAAAGCCCAGCCTTAACTAAAAGGAGTCCTGACAACTAGAGAGGAAAGGGGAGTTACATACCTCAAAACGAGATGAGAGCAAACTCTCTTGGTGAAACTCAATAGGAACTCTGATAGCCCTGTCAAAAATGAAGAAGTACCCTGAGTTACATGCCTTAACTCCGGATGAGGCCCTAGTCCACCGTAGTGACTCAGGTAGAGCACCAAGATGGCAATTGCACATCAAAAGCACGGCCTGACATTCCTGAGGCAACATTAGAGGCTCGCAGAGGACCATGTCACAACTCGAGAGGAATCCAAATCTGCTGGCCTCAACTTGAGAAACTGCCTGCCTCAACTCTAGAAACCTATCATGATTTCACGGTGGAATGTGAGATGAGGCCTGATTTCCTTGCTGTGCTTTGAGAACCTTCCTCGGCTGCTCCTCATATCTAAAAAGTTTCCTTGACTTCCCTTAGGTTTCACGAGGGGTTCCCTGAAGTCAAAGTGGCAGATTGAGAGAAACACTATACTTCCCCCATCAACTCAAGAAAATAAGAGATTCCCTCATTAAGGCAAAATGAGGCACTTTAACGGGGCAGCACCACCAGAGCTCAAATCCAGAAGGAAGTTTGACTCCCTTTATACACCTCAAGCGAATTTTCAAGATAGGTGTCATCATTCAAGAGGAGCCTTGTGTTCCCCGCCGCAACTCAAAAGAACTCCGTGTACCCAACCTCATTGTGAGATGAGGGCCGATTAGCCCCATTCTTCATCTCGAGGTCACACCCGACATTCCTCCCTGGCCTCAAAAGGACGCCTTTCTCACTTATTGAAACTAGAGAGGAACCCAGAAATTCCTGCCTCCAGAAAGGAGACTGAGCAGCCTCTCAACACCAGTTAAGGACTGTTTCTCCTGCACTCATGGGTATTCGACTCACAACATGAAGGAAGGCCTAACTCCCTTGTTGTACCTCAAGAAAAAGCCCCAATTACCTGCATCAACTAAACAGGAGTCCTTACTCCCTCTCCTTTAACAACACAAGAGGAATGCAGAGTCCCATGCCTCAACACGAGCCGAGACATTTCTCCCAGTTTCAACTCGTTAGGAACCTGAGGTCCCCGTTGCAAATGGAGATGGAACCCTCAGTCACCCCACCTTAATTTGAAATGAGACCCTATAATATCCTGGAAGTGTCTCCAGAGCAATCCCATTCTACTACAGGCAACTCCAAATAGACTAGACTTCCCTGGGCATCATGAGAGGCTCAATGAGGTCCCTGTCACGGCTCCACTGGAATCCCAAGACTTCCACCAAAACTCGAGAAAAACCACAATATATTCCCCTCAACTCAAGATGAGGCCTTATTTCCCTGCAGTGACTTGAACAGAACCCCAAGTTTATCCTCAACTACATGGATAAAGGTCTGATTCCCTTACTGCACACATCCAGGAAATGCCCAAATGACCCTCCACACTAAAACTAGTTCTGACAACTGGAGACGAAAGAGGAGTTACATTCCTCAAAACGAGATGAGGGATGACTCTCTTGTAGAAATTTAATAGGAACCCTTATAACCCTGTCGAAAATGGAGAGGAATCCTGAGTTTCATGCCTCAACTCCAGATAAGCCCCTATCCAACCTTAGTGACTTGAGTAGAGCACCAAAATGGTTTTAGCACAGCGAAACCAGGGTTTGACTTCCCTGAGACAACGTTAGAGGCTCCCAGAAGACCATGTCACAACTCGAAAGGAATCCAAAACTGCCATTTCAACCTGAGAAACTGCCCACCGCAATTATAAGAACATCCCAAGGTTTCCCTCTGAATGCAAGATGAGGCCTGGTTCTCTTGCAGTGACTCGAGAATCTTCCTCGGCTCCTCCTTAATCCTCCAGAGATGCCTTGACATACCTGTGGCTTCATGAGTGGTTCCCTGAGGTCAAAGTGTCAGATGGAAAGGAACATTATACTTCCTGCCGCATCTTAAGTAATGAAGAGATTTCCCCTTCAATGTGAGGTGAGGTCGTTTTCCTGTGCAGCGATTCCAGTACAGTCGCAAATTCCTTCTCAAATCTCAAGAGAAAGCTTGACTCCCTGTATGCAACTCAAGAGAATCCCCACGATACTCGTTGCCATTCAACAGGAAATTCGTGTTCACCGCCATAACTCGGAAGAGGTGTTCCCCGCCTTTTGGAGAGATGATGGCCGATTAGCCATTGTGTCACCTCAAGAAGACTCTCAAAGTTCTTCTTGCACCTCAAGAGGAGGTCTTTCTCATCTAATCAAACTTGAGGAAAACCCAGAAGTTCCTGCCGGAAGTTGAAAGGACATCAATTGTCACTCAACTCAAGATAGGTCCTGATTCTCATGCTCCTCTGGGTATTTGCCTCATCGCATGAATTGAGGCCTAACTCCCTTGTTGTTCCTTTAAATAAAAACCCATATTACCTGCCTTATCTGGACAGGAGTCTTGACCCATCCTCTTTACAACAGGAGAGAAAAGCGCAGTTCCATGCCTCAACTTGAGCCGATGCCTCTCTCCCGATTTAATATCAATTGGGACCCTGAGATCTATGTTGCAAATGGAGATGGAACCCTGAGTTTTCCTGCCTTCAAAGGAAATGAGTTCCTATCATGACCTTGCAGCGACTCCAGAGCAATCCTTTTTTCCTGCAGGACACTCAAAAAGAGACTTGACCTCCCTGGGATCATTGACGTCCCCATCATGTCTTGACTGGAACCTCAGCTTCTGACCACAACAAGACAGAAACCAGAAGATGTTCCCCTTCACTTGACATAAGGCCTAATTTTCCTGGGGAGACTAGAACGGAACCTCAGGTATACCCACCTGGTACATGAATAAAGGTCTGATTCCCCTGTTGCACACATCTAGGAAAAGCTCAAATGACCCACCTGAACTAAAAGGAGTTCTGACAATTTGAGAGGTAATAGGGGTTACATGCCTCAAAACGAGATGGGGGCTGACTCTCTTATAAGAATTTAATATGAACTCTGATATCCCTGTTGAAACTGGAGAGGAACCCTGATTTTCACACCTCAACTCCAATGAGGCTCTATTCCACTGCAGTGCCTCCAGAAGGATCCCACGATGGTCCTCCCACATCGAAAGGAGGGCCTGGCTTCCCTGAGGCAACATTAGAGGCTCCCAGAGCACCATGTCCCAAATCGAGGGGAATCCAAAACTGCCCACCGCAACTCGAGGAACATCCCAAGATTTCTGTCTGAATGTGAGATGAGGCCTGATTCCCCAGCAGTTACTCTAGCAACTTCTTTGGCTCCTCTTTGAAACTCGAATATTGCTTTGATTTTTTTGAGGCTTCAAGAGATTTTCCCTGAGGTCAAAGTGGTAGATAGAGTAGAACACTAAACTTCTAGCCAAAACTCAAGAAATTAAGAGATCCCCCCCTCAATGCAAAGTGAGGCCCTTATCCATGCAGCATCTCCAGAACAGTCTCACATTCCCTTTTGAATCTCAAAAGGAAGCTGACAACCCCTTTATGCAACTCAATAGAATCCCCAAGATATGCATCGCCATTCAAGAGGAACCTCGTGTTACCCGTCACAACTTGAAAGAGACCCATATTCTCCACCTCTTCGCTAGATAAGGGCCTATTAGTCTCTGCATCATCTCAGGAGGACACCCGACGTTCCTCTCACATCTCAAGAGGAGGCCTTTCTCACCTATTTTAACTCAAGTGTAACCCAGAGATTTTCGCCGCAAATTGAAAGGACACCGAGGAACCCCTCAACTCTAGATAAGTCCTGCTTCTCCTGCACCTCTGGGTATTCACCTCACAACACAAGGGGAGTCCTAATTCCCTGTTTTACCTCTATAAACAGCCCCAATTTCCTGCCTCAACTGGACAGGGGTCCTGATCCCCCACACACACACGTGTTGTAAAAGGAAGAGAAAAGCAATGTCCCATGCCTCAACATGAGCCAAGACATGACTCCTAGCTTAAACTTGATAGGAACCCTAAGATCCATGTCACTAATCTAGATGGAACCCCAAGTTCCTCGGCCTTAAATCGAAATGAGTTCCTATGATGCCCCATTAGTGACTCCAGAGCAATCGCACACTCCTGCAGGCAACTCAAAAACAGACTTGACTTCCCTGGGCAAGATGAGAGGCTCACTGAGGTCCCTGTCATGATTTGAGTGGATCCCCAAGTTTCCCACCACAACTCAAGAAAACTCACAATATAACCCCCTCCACTCATTATGAGGCCTTATTCCCCTGTGCCGACTAGGCTCAGAGAGGCTGATTGATCATATTGCCCAAGGTCACAAAGGATTATGGAAACGTGAAGGCAGAACTCAGCCGTAGATGTGTCTGGCTCCCGAGCCCACCCACTCACTTCACCCTGTCCTTTTGCTCCTGCATGGTAGACTCTGGTCTGCCAGCTAAAGGTGGACAATGGAGCAAATTCATTCAGCTGTTTGTTCCCAACTAAAAAGATAGTCAAAAGATAAGATATTGTTAAAATACAAAGGGCAACGATGAAGGGAGCAGCAATAAAATAGGGAAGAGAGGTTGACATTTTGGAAATGAGAAGCAGAAGAAGCAGGTTGCAGAGCTGAGAAGGCAGGACCATGAGGACTCAGCGGGCTCCCGTTCTGGCAGAAGGTAGGAGTGAAGATGGGGCCAAACGCAGGGTTGGAAGTGGGATCCACAACCCACTTACCTGCTCCACGCATCTCCACGTATTCCCCAGCCTCTGACACAGACAGGAAACTGGGCTTTTATTCTGATCAGAGGTTGAATAGGGGAAACAGGCACAGTGGAGAGGATGCAGCTCTGCAATTTACTTTATTTATTTAATAGTTATTTTTTTTTAATGTGGACCATGTTTAAAGTCTTCACTGAATTTGTTACAATAGTGCTTCTGTTTTATGATTTGGCTTTTTGGCCATGAGGTGTGTGGGATTTTAGCTCCCCGACCAGGGGACCTGAACCCCCTGCCTTAGATGGTGTAGTCTTCACCACTGGACTGCCAGGGAAGCCCCAAGGCTCTGTATTTTAAAAGAAGGATTAAGTGAGAGGTTCAGTGCCACCCCATTCAAAGAATTCTCTCTGCCCAATGGATACACTTCAGGCAGGACACTGAAACATTCTTCTCTAGCGAAACACAAGGACCCCAGGACAGTGATCTGTAACTACTGACATATAAGTACTGTTAGGACTCTGCACTTCCAATGCAGAAGGTATGGGTTTAATCCCTGGTTGGGGAACTAAGATCCTGCAAGCTGCATCGCACAGTGAAGAAAGTAAAAAAGTAAAAGTAAAGAAATACAAGACTGAAAAGCAAAAGATTACCAGATATCTGAAGAAAGCATCCAATATAGAAGACAGAAGTTACAAACAGAAAAAAAGGAGTGGGGAGCTCAGAGACAATACAGGTGGACAGAGAAAATAATGCCTTAAAATGATTAATATACTCAGACACGTAGGGGTTGGATTACATCCATGAAACGGTAAAAAAAAACATGCTAAAAATTCTTACTCATAAGGAAGAAGCATTTGAACATTAAACTTATGGAAGCAGGAAAAATATGGAGAGAGAAGTTGGAAGATAAGCTTAAGGGACAGTTCCAAGAGAGCAAACAAAAATCACAGAGAGACCACAGAAGAAAAGTAGAAGATAAATCCAGAGAATCCAACAGGCAAATTATAGCTCCAGAAAGAAATATTAGAGGAATCATAACAAAAAGAATCCCTGGAGAAGGGAATGGATACCCACTCCAGTATTCTAGCCTAGAGAATTCCATGATTAAAAAACTTCCCAGAGATCAATGACACCAATTCACAGATTGAAAGACCCACCTTGGAAAGCTACATGTCCCTTCAATGTTCATAGCATCATTATTTACAATTGCCAAGATATGGAAACAACCATATCAATAGATGAATGGATAAATAAAACTTGATATACATATATGTCGAGAGGAATACTACTCAGTCATAAACATTAATGTGGCTTTTCCATTTGCAGCAAAATGGATGGACTTGAAGGGCATTATGCTGAGTGAAATAAGTTGGACAGAGAATGACAAATATTGTATGAGTTCACTTATATGTGGAGTCTAAAAAATAAAGCAAACTAGTGAATATAACCACAACAAAAAAGCAGACTAACAGATACACAGAACAAACTAGTGGTTACCAGTGGAGAGAGGAAAGGAGAATAAGAAGTAGAAACTATTAGTTATAAAATAAGCTACCAGGGGCTTCCAGTGAAAAAGAGTCCGCCTGCCAGTGCAGGAGACACAGATTCCATCCCTGATCTGGGAAGACCCCCACATGCCCTGGAGTAACTAATCCAATGCACAAAAACTGCTGAGCCCATGCCTAAAGTCCATGCCCTAGAGTCTGTGCCCAGCAACAGGAAAAGCCACCACAATGACAAGTCTATGCACTGCAATTAAAATATAGCCCCCACTCGCCACAACTAGAGAAGAGCCCCCTTGGCAATTAAGACCCAGCATAGCCAAAAATAAAATAAGCTACATGGATATATTGTACAGCATATAGCATTTCGTAATAACTATAAATGGAGTATAGAGTATAGCTATTAAAAATGTGAATCACTGTATTATACACTGTAACTTATATAATATTAAAAGTCAATCATATATCAATTTTAAAAAGTCCCACTGAATTATCAGCACAAAGAATGGAAAAAGATCCATTATCATGTTAGAATACCAAGGATAAGGAAATTACTCTAAAAGCTTCCAGAAAGGAAAAAGTCATTAATATGCAAGTGATTAAAAATGAGGAGAAATGGAATCAGCTTTCTCAGCCTGAACAGTTGGATAAAATCTTCAAAACTGTAAGAGAAAACGATTTCCAAACTTAAATTCTATGCCCTGTCAACTAGTAACCTAATGTAATGATAGAATAGAGACCTTTTCAGGTATGCAATACCTCAGAAAAATTTTATCTCCTGTGTTTCATTCTTCAACAAAATCAGAAAGACAAGAAAATAACTGGCCCACAAGGCAGGAGGTATACTCTGTTTCTGGTATTGTTAGACTTGTTAGATCATGTGTATGGAGTACTCTGGTTTGGATGGAATGAAAAGAAGTGAGGAAAGGAGGTAGTAAATCCAGGATTCTCTGGCTTTTCATCAGGAGGGCGGGGATGATGCCCCTTGATGAAATCCTATTGACAGGGGATATTGAGCCATTTGAAAGGGCTCTCAGTGTAAGGAGACTGATCCCTCCTGTAGCATTCAGAAAATGTTAGTCTCTTTTATCCAAGTTATTCAAAATTTCCATTAGTTCTATTATCAGACACTTTTTAAAATGTTTTATATAGTGATTTATGGCTGAGCTAGGTCTGCATTGCTGCATACAGGCTTTTGCTAGTTGCAGTAGGCAGAGGCCACTCCCTAGCTGTGGTGGGCTGGCTTCTCATTGTGGTGGCTTCTCTTATTGTGGAACATGGGATCTAGGGCACACAGGCTCAGTAGCTGTGGCACACTGGCTTAGTTGCCCCTTAGCATATGGGATCTTCCTAGAGCTGGGATCAAACTCACGTCCCCTGCACTGACAGGCAGATTCTTCACCACTGGGCCACCAGGGAAATCCTCTCAGACCTCTTAAAGATGTGCAGCATTGCAAGCCCTTACAGATACTTGGGAAGAACAGCTGCCTTTCTTCAGGGGACAAAACTCCCCGTTCTTTAGGGGAATTGCTCAACCCCCTGCCTCCACCCATTCTGTCCGAACAGAAGCTGCCATCTTCTGCCTTCTCAGTCACAGTGATAGATTTGGGAGTAGGGAAAAGTGCCAGACTGGACCAATGATCATATCCCACCTTCCAGCCCTTAGTGACTGGCCTGGAGGAGGGCACGTGACCCCAAAGGGTCAATCACACTCTTGGAGATTTGCCCCCTTTTTATATCCCCAATGAGCTGTCAAGGGGGCAAGTAAGCTTCCATGTGAATCCATGAGTTTCCAATGGTCAGGATCCCAGCCTTATGGAGAAAGCCAGTTCTATAGCAGGAAGTCACCATGTACACGGGAAGACACAAGCACAACAAAAAGCAGGGGCCGAGATGCACAGAGAGAATCTTGGACCATCACTGAGTCCCGCTGCCTGGGGCTGTCCTCCTGAAACTTCCCAGAGAGAGAGTTCATCCTCCCCTTTTCTCTGGAACTGTTTCTTTGTTTTCTGTGGCTTGCAACCAAATGAACTCTGAGTAAAACACTGCTCTGACTTATATATTTTTTATTAAAAAGGTAAATTGTTCATAAACTCCAGTACTTCCACTATTGTAAGAAAACCAATACATGAATATTCTGGAGGAGGCTCTTGAGAGTCTTTAGGATTCAAGGAGATCCAACCAGTCAATCATATAGGAAATCAACCCTTAATATTCATTGGAAGGACTGATGCTGAAACTGAAGCTCCAATACTTTGCTTACCTGATACAAAGTGCCAACTCATTGGAAAAGACCCTGATGCTGGGAAAGACTGAGGGTAGGACAAGAAGGGGAAACAGAGGATGAGATCATTGGATGGCATCATCGACTCAATGGACATGAGTTTAAACTATCTCTGGGAGATAGTGGAGGACAAGGAAACCTGGCATGCTGCTGTCCATGGGGTTGCAAAGTGTTGGACATGACTTAGCGACTGAACAACAACAGTAAATGACTGTGACACACTCACAAGGGATAAACCCACTGATGTGTTGAGAGCTGCTGACTTGTGCTTCCTGGAATTCATTATAGCTTAGGTAGATGATAATGATTCACTGAATGATGAAATGTTTCAGCAGACAGGTCACCTCCTTTCCACTACCAGCCACTAAATTTTCTTACGTAGGGTTCTGTTCTTACCAAGATGACCCTGGAGCCAGCCTCCAGTGTTTGGCGACATTCTAGCTCAGAAAAGCTGACATTGCAAAACCCAGCCTTCCCCAGGTCCCAATAAAGGAGATTAGAGATACTTCACTCTGAGTCACTGTGGAAGAAAAGAACCTTTGAAAGTTGTGTGCTTTGATACAGTTCATTTCTCCTCTAAGGTAGGCATTGGCTTTGAAAAAAAGTAGATTGCTTAGAATATAAACAAACACCATCTCTATAAGTAGAAAGGAATGTTACTGACAAACCAAGTTTCAGGAGATAAAAGCGATCATTCATTCACAAAGCGAATTTCCCACCTCATCCCTAAATAATTTATCTTTTTTTCTTGGAAGGAAAACAAAAATTTGCTTGGGAAAACAAAATTTGTCTTTGTCAGCTGGCGCAGAATAGCTTAAACAGCTCATATGTAGTAAGTGAGCTGTTAGTAGTAGCTTCAAAAGCCTTCCCTGGCAGCTCAGATGGTAAAGAATCCACCTGCAGAGCAGGAGACCAAGATTCCATCTCTTGGTGGGGAAGATCTCCTGGAGAAGAGGATGGCTATCCACTCCAGTATTCTTGCCTGGGAAATCCCATGGACAGAAGACCCTGGCGGGCTCGCAAAGAGTTGGACACACAAGCTCTCTTTATTGCCTATCTTGTGTCTGCTCCATTGCTCGGCTGTGTACAACTCTCTGTAGCTCCATGGGCTGTAACTCATGAGGCTCTTCTTGCCATGGGATTTCCCAGGCAAGAATACTGGAGTGGGTTGTGATCTCCTCCAATTGCCTGTCTCCTTCATCTATACGAAAAATCAGTCCCATCTGGGGAATTCCCTGGTGGACCAAGTGGTTAGGACTTGGTGCTTTCACCACCAAGCTAGGTCTAATTCCTGGTTGGGGAACAAAGATCCTGTAAGCTGTAAGGTATGGTTGAAAAGTAAATAAATGAATAACAAATAAAAGAAAAATGAGCCCCATCTTGAAAAGATATAGAAGGGGACTGTTTGGAGAGAAGTCAAACAGCACATAACCTTATAGGAGAACTTGAAATCTGTCCCAAACAGTCCTCATAAGGTTACCTCTTCCTTGTTCTTTCATTTTTATTTTTATTACCATTTTTGGCTGCATTGGGAAGCCTATAGGATCTTAATATCTTGAACTAGGATTGAAGTTTTGCCCCTGCAGGGGAAGCCCAGTGGACAACCAGGAAGTTCCTTCCATTTGGTCTTGTTTCCATTTGTTCATCAAGAACCCCACAGGGAAAAGGCAAAGTTGCTCTTCCTGCCTGTCTTGCTCTTCTTCTCCAGTGGCAGGGTGTGTATGACAGAGACCTCATATACGACATGTACAACATATATATTCTTCTTCACTCACATAAAGTTTGCACTGTAATTGCAATCTTGCTCTACAAAGACCTGTGGGGCCCAGGCTCCTTCTAACTTGTGGCTGCCCCATTCCTAGATTGTTGCTTTTGCCTCCATGATCTAAGAGGGCTAACCTTCTAATCTGTGTTCCAGAAGGCTTGGAGAAAAGCTGTGAAATGTATCAGGGACATGGAGGGTGCATCCCTTTATCTAAGGCAGTGGTCGGGAAACTAAAGACTGCAGGTAGGCCATCTTTCATACACTGGATCATGTGTTCTTTGGTCAGATTTTGGTGACCATTATTTTTAAACTCTCGTAAGCTAGGTTCCTGATATTCATTTATGTTGCTGTTGTTCAGTCCCCAAGTATTGCCCACCTCTTTGCGACACAATGGACAGCAGCATGCCAGGCCTCCCTGTTCCTCACCATCTCCCATAGTTTGCCCAAATATTGA
>ML663045.1:0-19472 GCA_007570785.1 Antilocapra americana
AATAATATTTTAATATAAAATATAATATACATTTAAAATATGATAGTGTACATATATTATTATATATATCATTATCATTATATAATGATATAAGTATATATATCAATATATAATATACAATATAATATAAATTATAATATAATGATTACTTATAATATATTATAATATATCATATATAATGTATGTATAATACATATGTAATATGTATTATATATGTGTGTATATGTATATATTTTAAGTATGTATATCTCTTTTAGGTACATATGTATGATATATATATACACATATTTTAAGTGTTATGTATCTCTTTCAGATATATAAGATATACATCTTAATTTATATATTATAGCATATTTTATATATTATATATATATTTGTTTGAGGATAGTAACAAATTTGGCCTGGGAGTCATAGCTTTCCAATCCCTGCTCTAAATTATGAGTTACTTCTAAGTACTCTGGTCAGTAGAAACTAGACTAAAGGGAGCCCCTTTCTGGTGCAGGACCGAGGCAGCCGTGTGGAATGTGGGTGTTATGAGAATGTGGACAATATCATGACTGAGAATACTAAAGGTCTTCAAGGCCGTAAGACCCGGCAGAGTCTGCACTCGAAGCTCGACACAGGAAGAGAGAGGTGGTGGGGTAAGCATCAGCCTCGGGACCAGCGTCTTCCGTTTCAATTAGCGTGAAAATGGAGAAGTTAGAAGCTGAGTCTGGAGACGGAGGTGCCGAAGTCTTCACCTTAGTTATTTTATCTTCCCCTGTTGGTTTCTCCTTTGTGTCACCATGAGAAAACCTCTGTCAGCGTGCGTTCCTGGCTTCAGAAATGCTCTGGGGCTGTGGGGTAAGAAGATGAATTTCTTCTCTTCGGAGCCAGAAATGAATCCAGATCCAATTTAGAAACTGCGAGAACAGCGTCCTCAGAACCTCTATAGCTTTAAGCAAGGCACCCTGGGGTTCTCATTTCCCCTTTCTCTCCGAGTGAGGCTCCCCAGGAAACGCTTTCTTCACTTGTACAGAGCTTAGGGAGAGCAGTTTGGGTGCTGTCACATTCCGTTGACTTCGTAAGGCTCCTCTTTGGAAAATTGTGCTTGCTCACGTGCTTGATGACAGGGGCGGAAAATGCTCTCCGGGGAAGCTGCAGAAGCTTTGCGCGATTCAGCAGCTTCTCGGAAGCGCTGCGGACCGCTCCGGGACAGCGCACACGCTGACGTCCGTGCTGAAGCCCCTGCTCCACGGTCTCTTCAGGGCTGGTCCAGCAGCGTCTCTTCTTCATCTTCACTCTGGACAGAAACGGAAGACATGGAAATGAAGATGAGGCAGATCCTCTGGCACACCCCCAGCAGTCAGGTGACTTGGTGTGGAGACGACTCTCTTTTAAAATTAAAAAAAAAAGAGGAACAAGAAGACATCTGCGATACCACAATGCCACATGTGTTGGAAAACTACCTACAGTCTCGCCAAGCTTAGAACTTATTCTGAGGGATGACTTTGGTCACCTTCAACCAGGGAGATGTTCAGTGCGGAGAAACGTTGAAAAGGAGAAGGGATGTCACACATTCCCAGGGTGGGAACTCCCAACAGCAGTGTGAACGTCCAGGGCGTGAAACATCAATATTAAGTTCCAACACAACTTTAAAAAGCCAGTGTTTTCAGGTCATCTGTTCTGTATTACTTATTTCATTATCGATTAATGAATTGAGATGATTCATTTCCACTAATGTATGTGAATAATTTAGAGACATTGTCCCAAAGCAGAACTTCCCAGTCTTCTCTGCCCTTCTCTGTCCTTCTTTCTTTTTTTCTGTAATAGTTAAATTACGGTTGTCAGAAGTCACCTGCTTGTAAATAGAAAGGAATTTGACGCAGGGAGGTAGATGCTTGTAAAACCATCGGGAGCACAGCAGAAGGGCTCTTGGCTGTTTCCAGGAATGACACCAAGAAAGAAGCGGCTTCCTGGCCACAGTCAGGAAACTACAAACCCTACCCATGGCCCCCAGGTCACGTGGGCTCTAAAGTGATTTGGGCTCAGGAGGCCATCCTCACACCCTTCCTGCCAAGAACATGTCACCTTGGCCGTGATCCACCCTGATAAACGGGCCCCTCTGGCCTGGGACCTAGGGACCCCTTCATCAGGATGATAAACGAGAGCCTGGGACCTCCGCTGCCCCAGCGGCTGGCCAGCGACGCTGTGCCATGACCACGGCTCTCTGCAGAAACATCAAAGGAGCAGAAGGCCTAGAGGTCTCTGTCTCACAGCTACCTTCCAGGTACCGCAGGTGTCCCTGGAGTAACTTGGTTCTCCAAAGGGCAAGGGAGTCTTTCAAATGTGGGCTTTCTCTTTCCAGCCTCTAGCACTAAGGTTATTGGGGTGTAACAGAGTGGAGTGGAGTGGGCCAAACCGGAAAGTCTGCTCCACTCTGCTTTCTTGCCAGTGACTTCATTTAGAGATCTCTTTCCCACTAAAGTAAAAATGACTGGTGGCAGCCCAAGTATTACGCTTTCCAGCTAGGTCTATATGGACTGAAAATTTAAAAATGGCAGGACTTTAAGTGTGACGAGATAAAATTTATATTTTAAGGCAGGACTAATTGCATTTGTTTGGGCCTCCCTCCCCCATCCCCCTGTGCTTTCCCGGTGGCACTAGTGGTAAAGAACCCACCTGCCAATGCAGGAGACACAGGAGATGTGGTTTGGTATCTGGGTCAGGAAGATCCCTTGGAGGAGAGCATGGCAACCCACTCCAGTATTCTTGCCTGGAGAAGCGCGTGGACAGAGGAGCCTGGCGGGCTACAGCCCATAGAGTCGCAGAGTCTGACATGACTGAAGCGATTCAGTGCAGCCCCCGCCCCCTGTGCAATGTGTATCTGCATTACACATTAACCAGGGTTCCTCAAAGATGGGAAGATTGCCCAGCCATGGCGATTCACGTTTTTCTTTTTTCTAATGCCAGCGATGTAACTTCTTAGAAGAATAATGTTCTTTCCCAGCTCTGTAGGGAGTCATGATGACTTCCTGCTTACTCGGTACGTACTCACAGGGACTGTGTGTCCTTGGTGAACTTTGTGTAAAATATCAGTGTGTCGTCTCGGTGTACAGTCCTTTGTCTCAAAAATGTTTGTGACCGCACCTTCAACTTCCAACAGGGAGAACAGAGCTCAGAGCTTTCCGAGAATCTGCTTCCTGGATTTTAATCCTCAGTTTGACTCCAGTAAAATTCTTTTTTTTCCCCTTAACTTGACAGTCAATTGAATTTTTGTCTAGAAGTGAAAAGATAGGAAGCTACAGGATATTTATAAAATGATACCAGTTTGGGGAAATGATGTGTGTACACGTGTGTTCGTACACATAAATGTGTTTGTGCATGTATGTGCACGAGCATGTACGTGTATAAGATGTATTTGCTTATACAAGACCATGTATGTATCCACATATGTTAGGCCTAGAAGAATATATACCTCACACAGTAACAGTGATTAATGCTGGATGTAGGAATAAGGGATGATGTGAGAGGGAAATGATTAATTTTCATAGCTTTATTATGTTTTAAAGTCCTGTAAAAAATCTGTATGACTTTTTGTAATATTTTATATAGTAAAAACTCTTGTGGCCATATTATCTGGGAAGGATCATGGTAGGGTCTTCTAGGGTACTGATCTGTGTGGTGTTCACATATGTAAAAATTCACTAGATCACATATATATATATATGAGAATATACTACTATAGTAAGCTATGCATTCATATATATGTTTGCATAGTTTACTGTAGTGGCATATACTTCAACAAAACAAAGTTTAAAACTAATAGATGATTTAAGTGAAATAGTAAAAGAAAAATCTCAGACATATACCAGGTATAAAAGAACCTGAGGCAGCCACACCTAAACCGTAAAAGTCACACGCCCTAAGCAAGGCATGTGACTTCTCTGAGACTCCGTTTTACCCATCTGCAAACCACATATCACAATGGTAGCTATCCCAGTGCTACAGTGAGAATAAGATGAACTAATCTGTATAAATTGCTTACTGAGTGCCTAGGCACCCAATAGTAAATATGGGACGGGTCTTCGTTCTTCTCCATCAGAGTAACTGTATTAGTTTCCTAGGGTGACCGTAACAAATGACCGCAAGTTGGGAGGCTCAAACCAACAGAAATGTACTCTCTCATAGTTCAGGAGTCCAGAATCCAAACTGAAGGTGTCATCAGCAGGGCTGACCCTTGCGAATGTTCTGAGGGAGAGCCTCTCCATGCCCCTCTGTAATCTCTGGTGGCTGCGGGTAGCCTTGGCGTCCTTGGCTTGCATCCACATCTCTCTAGTTTCTGCTTCCATCTTCATGTGAGCTTCTTCCCTGTGTGTCTGTCTCCCTATGCGTCCTCTCCCCTTCTCATAAGGATACCAGTTAGTGGATTTAAGGCCCACCCTCACCTAGTATGACTTCATCCTGACTAATTACATCTGCAAAGACCCTATGTCCAAATAAAATCACAGTCTGCTGTTCCAGGTGGACTTGAATTTGGAGCGACACTGTCTTACTTGGGCTTCCCTGGTGGCTCGGTGGTAAAGAATCTGTCTGCAATGCAGGAGACGCAGGTTCAGTACCTGGTTCATGAAGATCCCCTGGAGGAGGACATGGCAACCCACTCCAGCACTCTTGCCTGAAGAATCCTGTGGGCAGAGGAGCCTAGTGGGCTACAGTCAATAGGGTTGCAAAGAGTCGGACACAACTGAAGTGACTTAGCACACATACTATCTTACTCACTGCAGAAAGGCATCATTATTCAGAGATAATAAACATTTAAGGGCAGGGCAGGGGGAGTATCTCATTCTCCCAACAGGCTGCCTGCAATCAGAATCTCTGACTACCCAATAGTTGAAGATTTCTATTTTATTGTTTTTAATAAAAAATAAAAGTGCCAAGTGAGTATAAATCACAAAACTCTTATGGCTATGATCCAGCCTGTTGTGTTGACAGCAATATCATCTGGCATAAATAAAGTGCAAACTTTTCACCACGATCGATAACAAATATTATTAATCTCCCAAGTCTGGGTAAACTCTCTATTTGTTTCCCTTGATTTTAATAGGCAAGACCAGCCTCTGTGATACTTGAGGTTGCTTTTTAAATGTGCCACTAGAGGGAGAGAAGGTTGTATGTTTGTTTTTGAAGTGCATATTGCAGGATAATGAGGTTTTCTTTGTGCAATTACTGAGAGTATGAGCTCCGTGTGTGATTGCAGAGTAATTTCATCTTAATGTTGATGATGCATGCTGCACTGCAGATCAAAGCGAAACAGTATAAATCACAAGCTGTGCTCCTATTAAAAGCATATTGTTTGGATGGAGATGGGAATCTATAACAATTTAAATGCTTTCTTTAATCACTGAAGTTCAAATGCTCTCTTTAAAACTGAACTTTTACAAAGTGAGGATGGGCATTGCCTTATACACAGAATAGCTTCTAAAAAGAACTGTGGGATAGAAATTTGAGAAGATGGAAAATGCCATCAAAAAGCTTCAAGGTATGACCTCTCAGCGTTGTTTTTCATGTAAATTTGGGCACCAGGTAGCAAAGCAGTGGTCCAGCCCTGGGTAAAATAAAAGCAATAATAATTATCACTAAACAGTACTTATTCTGTACCAGTGCTTTACATATATTAACTCATTTAACCTTCACAACAATCTTTTAAAGTAGATATTTTATCATTATCCTCATAAATTCGGAAACCGAGATCCACGTTTACAAAGGTACTGAGCACCAAGGCTGACAGCAGGGTCTGGACTCGGCCACGATGCTCTGCAGCCTTCTAAGGTGAACATCCATCCATCCATCCATCGTGCGCCCTAGATGCTCTCATGACATACTATACCAGTATGTATATATACCATACTATACCTATTGAAATTCCTGAAATTAAACAAGAAAAACTGACAATGTCAAGTGCTGACGAGAACGTGGAGCAATCGGAACTCTCATCCACTACTGGTGGTAATGCACAATGATTAGGCCCTCCAGAAAACAGTCTGGCCATTTCTCTCACAAAGGTAAATATAAGTGATCACACACTACAGAAAGCCCAGCGCCCACATCACAGGTCGCTAAAAGATCATATAAGGGTCAGCATCTAGAAAACAAAAGCCACACAAGGCATTTTAACAGAGAAAATGTACTTATACAGATATTGGAAGAAAGTAAAAGGAAATTCTGAGGCAGTAACTGCAGGAAGCAGCTGCAGGAAGCAGCTCCTTAGGGCCAGGGGAACAAGAGGAAGAAACCAGAGTTGGGACAGATTCTAGGAGGAGGTGCCACATGGAGCTAGATCCAGACCCCTAAAGTGTGTGGGTGCAGACGTGTGCCACACAGCGGTGGCAGGTCCTTTTGTGTGTGTGCGCGTATGGCAGGTCCTTCTAGAGGATGTGAGGCTGATTCTGGGAGAGCAGGATGAGGCTGAAAACTAGAGCCAACCAACGCTGCTGGGGAAAGGGCTACGGCAGGGCCATGCCGACATGCTGACGGGAAGAGCAGCCAACAGGAAGCATGGCATCTCCCTCCCCCAGCCCTGCGGAGCACCACTTCCAGCCTCCAGTTTCCCTCTGGGTCTCCTCTTGGCAGAAACTGCCCAGAAGCCAGGTGACCTCGCAGCTTGCCAAGCTCAGCGTCCCAGAGTGTAGGAGGGGTGGGGTGGGGGCGCCCTCTGGAACAAAGAACCTAGCGACAGTCAAAGGCCACTAGTTAGCACCCCCTCACTTACTCACTCCTTCAGTCATTCTTTCCTCAAATATTTGTTAAGGATCAAGTATTCAGCTAAGACTCCTGTCCTTAAGGAATTAAAACTAAATAAGAAAAACCTCAAGCAGACTAAGCAGAGGTCTTTGTGGGTACTGCAGTCTGGTATAGTACCATTTCCATGGAGAAGTCACCTCCTCCAGGTGTCAAATACTTGGAGCAGTAAAGCTGCAGCAACATCACTTTGTCTGGCATTGAGACTGGCTGTCTGCCTGGGGAAGAAAGTACTCTGCCTGCTCTCCTGACATCCCTGGGTCACTATAAGATTGGCAGGATCTGATAACTGGAGCAGCCTAGAAGGGATCTTATATGGGATTGTTAGCCCAACAAATTTTATTGGCCAAATTTCCCTGGGATCTCGAGCAGTTAGGTCTCTTCTAAATCCTCCCTATTTCCTTAAAAGGAAATTTAAAAACCCGTATTCTATTTGAAAACAAGGGTGAAATTCTGTTCCCTCTTGCCTATCATATATACAGATATTCATGTAGCAATCTTCATGAAGGTATTGATTTGACTCAATTCCCAGTTTCAGGGTTGTTTTTGATCGTTCTAGCTGACCTTATGACTTTATTATGACTCTGGCTTAGCAGCTCTTCTTACACTCAGAAAACCTTGTTCCCCATACCAGTGAATTGCCTTCCAACTGAAGCCTGTCTCAGGCTTTGCTTTTAAGGAACCTGATGTGAGACATCAGGTATTCCTACTAGTTCTCAAAGTGAACCCTTATAGGTACCCCCAAAGCAGTTAAGACAGTCATCATCTGCTGCTGGCGGGTACCCTTCCATAAATATCTCCATACTAAGGATGACAGCCCTAGACGTGCTCAAAGATCACAACCCCCTGGGACCTGGGCTCTGTGCAGGGAGCTGGGAGGTTGAGCACAATGCACGGGCCATCCTGGAAGGGCTAACAGGCCTCCGTCCTATACGGAGTGCTTCCATCCTTGGTGGCCTGTGAATTGCTATCAACATCAGGTTAAAACAGGTTTTCTAAAAGTTTTTATTGGAGTGTCGTTGATTTACTGTTCCTGGGGTTCTTAAGGCAAGAAATCTGAAGTGGTTTGCCATCCCCTTCTCCAGTGGGCCACATGTTGTCAGAACTCGCCACCATGATCCGTCTGTCTTGGGTGGCCCTCCACGGCATGGCTCACAGTTTCATTGAGTTAGACAAGGCTGTGATCCATGTAATCAGTTTGGTTAGTTTTCTGTGATTGTGATTTTCATTCTGTCTGTCCTCTGATGGATGAGGATAGGAGACTTGTGGAAGCTTCCTGATGGGATGCACTGGCTATGGGGAAACCTGGGTCTTACTCTGGACCATGCTCAGTAAATCTTTAATCCAATTTTCTGTTGATGGGTGGGATTGTGTTTGGCCTGGGGCCAAACTATGGTAGGGGTAATAACGGCAGTAATGGCGACTGCCTTCAAAAGGACGTATGCCAGCATGCTGTAGCTCCCAGGACTGTTGTATTTAGTGCCCCTGACCCTGCAGCATGCCACTGTAGACCCACACCTCTGCCAGAGACTCCTGGACACAAGGCTGAGCACCAAAGAATTGATGCTTTTGACCTGTGGTATTGGAGAAGAAGATTCTTGAGAGACCCTTGGACTGCAAGGAGATCAAACCAGTCAATCCTAAAGGAAATCAATCCTAAATATTCATTAGAAGAACTGATGCTAAAGCTCCAATACTTGGGCCACCTGATACAAGGAACTGACTCATTAGAAAAGACCCTGATGCTTGGAAAGATTGAACCAGGAGGAGAAAGGGATGACAGAGGATGAGATGATTGGATGGTGTCACTGACTCGAGGGACATGAGTTTGAGCAAGCTCTGGGAGATGGTGAAGGACAGGGAATCCTGGTGTGCTGCAGTCCATGGGGTTGCAAAGAGTTGGACATGACTGAGGGACTGAGCAACAAAGTTGATTTATAATGCTGTGTAGAGTCAGGTGTGAATCAATTATATATATAACAGCAAAGTGAATCAATTATTTATATATATACATACTTTATATATATATATAGCATAGGGAGCTCTACTCAATACTATGTAGTAACCTATATGGGAAAAGAATCTTAAAAAGAATGGATATCTTTCTAATATTTAATATCCACATTAATTTAAAAGTAGGAAGATCCTTTTCCCATATAAGTTACTACAGAGTATTGAGTAGAGCTCCTTGTGCTATGCAATAGTTATTTATTTTATATATAGTAGTTATGTCCTTGTGTCGAAGCTGAAGACTTAAATGTCAAGGGATGGTATGCTTGAGCCAATGTGCTCAACCCGAGTCCAAATCCAGTTTTTGCCAAACAGAAGTCATTTTCTTAGTGATCTGGAGTATGTAACACTCTGTAGGGAAAGGAACACACACTTTGGAGCTAGTTCAGATACAGATGGTGACTTACAAATCACTTAACTTCTCTGTGCCTAAGTGTTCTCAACTATAAGACGAGGCAATGCCCTGACAGTCCAGAGGTTAAGACACTGCACTTTCACTGCCAAGGGCCCAGTTTCGATCCCCGGTAAGGGAACTAGCTATGTCTTGTGGCTTAAAAAAAAGGATAGTAAAACTTCACAGGATGTGAAAATGACAATTTACCTGTGTGAAACAACCAACACGAGGGCTGGTGCTTTTTATGTGACAGTAACGCAGTTCTTATTAAGGGGTAGCAAGAATTGTCTTCACTCTTCCTTTATCAGCTCTACCTATTTTGTTATCATGTTGTTAGTGTTTAGTTGCTCAGTTATGTCTGACTCTTTGTGACTCCATGGGCTGTAGCACTCCAGGCTTCCCTGTTCTTCACCATCCCCAGTTGAGTGCAGATGTTGACAATACCACTGTCCTATAGTACAGAGACACTTTACTACACCATCTGCCACTTGGGACTTCCTCTATCTTCTGTTGTTTCTTTTTCCTCCTCTCATGTTCCTTTGCCTCTTTTTCATCCCTCTTTGGTCTCATTATCTCATGTTCCCTCTTAACCCTGTTCCCTGAGATCTATTTTAGTATTACTAAAAAGATAGGCTAACCCAACTTTGGGAATCACAAGACGGCATCACAGATCTGCCCTCATGCGTTCAATCTGAAAGATTTTGTTCATGCCTTGCTTGTGTCTCCTTGGCCCTCACCTTTCCATGCACGCTCTTGAAACATCTGGGGCATACTACAGGCTCCCTCTGGCATGCTCAGTCCACCCACACCTCTGTCTGGAGGTGCTGGGGATGTAATCAAGAACAGCTCTCAGCCAAAAGGAAATGAGATTTGGAGGATAAACGTCCCAGTATACTTGCCTTTCAGGACCGTCAATTCTGAGGCATGTTTTCCACAGTCTCCCAGATGTTTCCAGCAGAACTAAGCTCGTGCTACTGGGTGGAGAGCAGCCCCATCAAATAACGCCCCTTGGATTGTCTTCCTCCCTTCCCATCTTACCTGCCTGATCCCTGGCTGCTGTGTTCAAGTCCTTATCTCAGGTGCCACTTGGAGGGGCTGGGAGCAACTCAGCAGAAGACGTCACCTCACCTACCCTGCATCTTCAGGCTCAGGGTCATCTCTGGCCCCTTCCTGTCATGATTTGTGCCAGGCAACTGGCACAAAAAAAAGAGATATAGGGAGATGCTAGGGCTCCTGCTTCCGGTTTTCTTTATTTGAAATAGAAAACATGATTATGGTCACAACTCACTGTGTGTGTGCTCAGTCACTAAATCATGTCCAACTCTTTGCAACCCCATAGACTACAGCCCACCAGGCTCCTGTACCCCTGGGATCATTCAGGCAAAAATACTGGAATGGGTTGCCATTTCCTTCTCCAGGGGATCTTCCTAACCAAGGGATCGAACCCACATCTCCTACATCTCCTGCATTGGCAGGTGGGTTCTTTACCACTGGGAGGCTTCACAACTCACTGGATAATATTATATCTTTTGGTTCTTGCTTCTACAGGCATTTGTCACCCAGCATTATCTCTTTATTATTTAACCGTAACAGTTTTTCCATTTCTCAAAAGACAGAGCAACAGTTCTGTGAACAACGAAGACAAAATTGGCTGATAAGGGAAATATATTGGGAGTACCATGAGCTCACCAACAAAGAGTCATTAAAATGTCTCACCGGTTCAGTTAAGAAAGAAAACCAACAAATTGCTCCATTTCGGCTGATGTGAGGTCGGTCGGGAAAAGAAAGACGAGATTCCTTAGAGACATTTTTTCCTACTCCCTGCAGCAATTAGACATCAACCAGGAACTCCTATTCTTCATGTATTCCCTTACGTATTTATCTCTAGCCAACATGCTTGCCTGAAATTGGAAAGCTGTGAAAGGTAAATTTTTTTTCTTTCAAGAAATGAAACTAATGGTCAAATTTAAGTGACAGGCAAACATTTCTCATGATAAAAATAAGACCCAAAGCTCCAGTACTGGTGTACATTGTTTTCAATTCATCAGAACCCCTGATATTAGCACAAGTGTCAGGATACAGTCATCAAGCATCTCTACTGGACGTGTTCATCAAGAATTCTTAAGGTTTCTATTTTTGAAATATAGAAAACCCCCACAAACAGTAAATTCATCCATAACCCCTTATAATTATTTTAATTGATTTATAAGATAAATAAAATTAACTCCTCTTTCCCACTTTTACAATACCCTCCCCACTCCATGGGGGGCATCATTTCACTGTGATAGACATACCAGGCATACTCACATTTTTACATTCAGTTTAGTTCAGTTCAGTCGCTCAGTTGTATCCAACTCTTTGCAACCCCATGGACTGCACACCAGGCTTCCCTGTCCATTACAAACTCTTGGGAAGTGCTCAAACTCATGTCCATTGAGTCGGTGATGCCATCCAACCATCTGATCCTCTGTCATCCTCTTCTCCTGCCTTCAATCTTTCCCAGCATCAGGGTCTTTTCAAAGGAGTCAGTTCTTTAACCCTGCCTACAAGAAGAGTCAGTTCTTTCAGGTGGCCAAAGTATTGGAGTTTCAGCTTCAGTATCCGTCCTCCCAGTGAATATTCAAGGTTGATTTCCTTTAGGATTGACTGGTTTGATCTCCTTGCAGTCCCATCACTTCATGGCAAATAGATGGGGAAACAATGGAAACAGTGACAGACTTTATTTTCTTGGGCTCCAAAATCACTGCAGATGGTGACTGCAGCCATGAAATTAAAAGATGGTTGCTCCTTGGAAGAAAAGCTATGACCAACCCAGACAGCATATTAAAAAGCAGAGACATTACTTTGCTGGCAATTTTTATATTCACCTACCTGCTATTTTTCTAATGAAAATAATATATACACAGTTTTGCAATATTTTTATTTCTATCACATATTATGGGCATTCTTCTAAGAAACCATGTATGAGCCTATTATAGGAACACTGATAAAAAAAATCCACCTGCCAATGCAGGAGACACAAGAGATGATGATTTTATTATATGCTCATTATAATATTGTTGTTCAATTGCAAAGTTGTATCTGACTCTTTGCAACCCCATGCAGCACATCAGGCATCTCTGGCCTCCACTATCTCCCCCAGTTTGTTCAAATTCATGTTCATTGAATCAGTGATGTTATCTAACCATTTTATCCTCTGCTGTCCCCTTCTCCTTTTGCCTTTAATCTTCCCCAGCATCAGGGTCTTTTCCAATGAGTCAGCTCTTTGCATCAGGTGGCCAAAGTTTTGACACTTTGGCCTCAGCATCATCCTTCCAATGGATATTCAGAACTTATTTCCTTTAAGATTGACTGGTTTGATCTCCTTGGAGTCCAAGGGAATCTCATGAGTTCTCTAGCACTATAGTTTAAAATTCTTTGGCACCCAGCCTTCTTTGTGGTCCAACTCTTACATCTGTACATGACTACAGACTTCCCTTGTGGCTCAGATGGTAAAACGTCTGCCTACAATGCAGGAGACCCGGGTTCAATCCCTGGGTTGGGAAGATCCCCTGGAGAAGGAAACGGCAACCCACTCCAGTATTCTTGCCTGGAAATCCCATGGACAGAGGAGCCTGGTGGGCTACAGTGCATGGGGTTGTAAAGAGTCAGACATGACTGAGCGTCTTCTCTTTCTTTCTTCACTGGAAAAACCATAGCTTTGGCTAGATAGGCCTTTGTCAGCAAATTGATGTCTATGCTTTTCAATATGCCATCTACATTTGTCATAGCTTTCCTTCCAAGAAACAAGCATCTTCTAATTTCATGGCTGCAGTCACCATTCCCAATGATTTTGGAGCTGAAGGAAAGTAAAATCTGTCACTGTTTCTCACTCTTTCCTCTTCTATTTGCCATGAAGTGATGGGACCAGATGCCATGATCTTAGTTTTTTGAATGCTGAGTTTCAAGGCAGCTTTTTCACTCTCCTCTTTCACTTTCATCAAGAGGCTCTTCAGTTCCTTTTCACTTTCTGCCATTAGAGAAGTATATCTGCACATCTGAGGCTGTTGATATTTCTTCCAGCAACCTTGATTCCAGCTTGTGATTCATCCAGCCTGGCATTTTGCATGATATATTCTGCATATAAGTTAAATAAGCAGGGTGACAATATAGAACCTTTTATTCCTTTCCTAATTTTGAACCAGTTGGTTGTTCCATGGAAAGTTCTAACTGTTGCTTCTTGACCCACATGCAGGTTTTTCAGGAGACAGGTAAAGTGGTCTAGCATTCTCATTTCTTTAAGAATTTTCCACAGTTTGTTGTGATTCACGTAGTCAAAGGCTTTAGCAAAGTCAATGAAGCAAAAGTAGACGTTTTTCTGGAATTCCCTTGCTTTTTCTATTATCCAAAGCATGTTGGCAATTTGATTTCTGGTTCCTCTCCCTTTTCTAAACCCAGCTTGTACATCTGGAAGTTCTCAGTTTATGTATTGCTGAAGCCTAGCTTCAGGATTTTGAGCATAACATTGTAGCATGTGAAATGAGCGCAAGTATATGGTAGTTTAAATATTCTTTGGCATTGTCTTTCTCTGGGATTGGAATGAAAACTGACCTTTTCCAGTCCTTGGGGCCAGCACTGAGGTTTCCAAATTTGCTGATATATGGAGTGCAGCATTTTAACAGCATCATCTTTTAGGATCTTAAATAACTCACCTGGAATTCTGTCACCTCCACAGAAAGAACTATTCACACACAAATGAGCTGCTGTTGGCCTCCTGATGTTCTGAGCAGTCTGCGAGGTGCCTGGTGCCCACCCCTGGGGTCAGGGGAGAGGGCTGAGGATGAAGAATGGGCTACTGGCTCTTTTCTGTTAGCTTGTTTAAAAGATGAGAATTGAAGGGACATTATGACCCCAAATATGCCTTTTTGGAGGCATAAGGTTATTCTGAGAAACTGAAGACACAGTTTGCAAGTCCTTGCGACCCCATGGATTGTACAGTCCATAGAGCCCTCCAGGCCACAATATTGGAGTGGGTAGCTGTTTCCTTCTCTAGGGGATCTTTCCAACCAGGGGTCAAACCCAGGTCTTCCGCATTGCAGGCAGATTTTTACCAGCTGAGCCACCAGGGACGCCCAAGGAGAAGCTCTAAAAACAGAATAAAGTTACCCTTTCAGAAGGGAAATTTACATTTGAAAGAGGGCCTATTCCGCAAAGAGAGCTATTGCCAGAGAGAACTTTTTGCTTGACAGACTTGCTTGCAAGGCAAGGCACCTTTGTTTATGAAACATTCACTCTTCTCACCTTCCCCCTTGAAGCCCTGACCCCATCCATTAGCTCAGCAAGGTGTATAAGCCTAAACTGTCTGGATATCTTTCTAGTCTCATATATCTTTGTGGTGCTCTCATACACACATAATAAAAATTGTTTTTCTTTTTGTCCTGTTAACCTATCTCTTATTATAGGGGCATCTCAGCCAAGAATTTAGCACAGAAAAAAAGTTATTCTTCCTCTTTTATGGAATAATCATGGAAAGTGTTGTGGTCTATGAGCGGGTTGGAGAAGCACTTTCAGACAGAGGCGGATTGAAAGAATAGAGTTTATTAGAGCAGGAGATGTTGTTAGAAGTGCAGGTTGGCTTAAGGAAGAGCTGAAGCCTTTTGAGGGCTAGTAACCAATTTTTATAGCCGAGACAGAGAAAATTCCTGCTGGAAGGGTGGCATTAGGTGGTTGGTTAGGATGCTATAGGGTGGGAAATAGAGTGGGTGTTTTGCCTAATATGGGGTCAGGGAACTGGACAATTTTGAGTAGGAGGCTCATGGCAACAGTTGCTATGGGAGATGTTGGTCTTGTGACCTTGGTATAAGGCTCCACATCTGTGACATTGGTACAGGTCTACACAGAAAGCAAAAACAAAGCAAAATTAGCAGAAACACAGACAAGGAGGAAGGAAGGAGATGCAGGGGAGGGAAGGAAGGAGTTCGCTACTCAAAGCCAGCATGTAGCCCTCAGATCCAGCTGCAGGAGGTGATGAGGGACTGAGGAGCACCACGTGAGGACATCTTTTTTTTCAGCACAAAACCCAGCCCTAAGCTTGAGAGAGACACTGAAGTCCTTTGTGAGAAGGGGACCGCGTTCCCTCTAATAGGAATTCATGGACAGGAAGAAGACATGATTGCCTTAAAAGTCCACACAAAGTTGATAGTTTCCTTTCCATTTAAAAATGTTTTATTTTATTTGACTACACTGGGTCTTAGTTGCAGAACTTGGGAGTTTTAGTTAAGACATGTGAGACCTAGTTCCCTGACCAGGGATCAAATCCTGGCCTCCTTCACTGGGAGTGCAAAGTCTTAGCCTCTGGACTATCAGGAAGGTCTGTCCTTTCCAGATTTTTAAATGCTGACTCTGGCTCAAGGTTAACAATGATGCTTGGAGTGTGAGAAATCAACTCGTTCCTCAGCCTTCGGAGGAAGTTTTAATGGTATAAATCAGGGCACACCCAAGGCCATGCGTCTGTGTGTTTTTTAGTAATAATAACGTCATAGCTAAATTTATTTAGCACTTAATTGTGGCCAGGCTCTGGGGAAAAAACTCTCTGGGGAAAGCTCTGAAAGCTGATATAATCCTTAACAGAGTAAAACCTTAACTCATTTAACTGCCCTCTAAGTCGGTGCTTAGAGTAACAGGCAAATTTGGCCTTGGAGTACAAAATGAAGCAGGGCAAAGGCTAACAATGTTTTGTCAAGGGAACGCACTGGTCATAGCAAACACCCTCTTCAAACAACACAAGAGAAGACTCCACAATGGGCATCACCAGATGCTCAACACCAAAATCAGATTGATTATATTCTTTGCAGCCAAAGATGGAGAAGCTCTATACAGTCAGCAAAAACAAGACCGGTGGCTGACTGTGGCTCAGATCATGAACTCCTTATTGCCAAATTCAGGCTTAAATTGAAGAAAGTAGGGAAAACCACTAGACCATCCAGGTATGACTTAAATCAAATCCCTTACGATTATACAGTAAAAGTGACAAATAGATTCAAGGGATTAGATCTGATAGACAGAGTGCCTGAAGAACTATGGATGGAGGTCCATGACATTATATAGGAGGCAGGGATCAAGACCATCCCCAAGAAAAGCAATGCAAAAAGGCAAAATGGCTGTCTGAGGAGGCCTTACAAATAGCTGAGAAAAGAAGACAAGCGAAAGGCAAAGGAGAAAAGGAAAGATATATCCATTTGAATGCAGAATTCCAAAGAATAGCAAGGATATAAGAAGGCCTTCCTCAGTGATCAATGCAAAGAAATAGTGGAAAACAATAGAAAGGGAAAGACTAGATATCTCTTCAAGGAAATTAGAGATACCAAGGGAACATTTCATGCAAAGATGAGCACATAAAGGACAGAAATGGTATGGACCTAACAGAAGCAGAAGGTATTAAGAAGAGGTGGCAAGAATACACCGAACTGTACAAAAAAGATATTCATGACCCAGATAACCACAATGGTGTGATCACTCACCTAGAGCCAGACATACTGGAATGTGAAGTCAAGTGGACCTTAGGAAGCATCACTACAAAGCTAGTGAAGGTCATGGAATTCTAGTTGAGCTATTTCAAACCCTAAAAGTGCTATGAAAGTGCTGCACTCAACATGCCAGCACATTTGGAAAACTCAGGACTGGAAAAGGTCAGTTTTAACTCCAATTCCAAAGAAAGGCAATGCCAAAGAATGTTCAAACTACTGCACAATTTCACTCATCCCATACACTAGCAAAGTAGCACTCAATATTCTCCAAGCCAGGCTTCAATAGTACATGAATTGTGAACTTCCAGATTTTCAAGCTGTGTTTAGGAAAGGAAGAGGAACCAGAGATCAAATTGCCAACATCTGTTGGATCCTAGGAAAAGCAAGAGCGTTCCAGAAAAACATCTACTTCTGCTTTCTTGACTATACCAAAGCCTTTGACTGTGTGGATCACAACAAACTGGGAAATTCTGAAAGAGATGGGAATACCAGAACACCTGACCTGCCTCCTGAGAAATCTGTATGCAGGTCAAGAAGCAACAGTTAGAACCAGACATGGAACAATGAACTGGTTCAAACTTGGGAAAGGAATATGTCAAAGCTGTATATCGTCACCCTGCTTATTTAACTTATATGCAGAGTACAACATGCAAAATGCCAGGCTGGATGAAGCACAAGCTCAAATCAAGATTGCTGGGAGAAATATCAATAATGTCAGATATGCAGATGACACCACCCTTATGGCAGAAAGTGAAGAGGAACTGAAGAGCCTCTTGATGAAAGTGAAAGAGGAGAGTGAAAAAGTTGGCTTTAAACTCAACATTCGAAAAACTAATCTCTTGGCATCTGGTCCCATCACTTCATGGCAAATAGATGGGGAAACAGTGGAAACAGTGACACACTTTATTTTGGGGGGGGGAGTGGCTGCTCTAAGATCACTGCAGATGGTGACTTCAGCCATGAAATTAAAAGATGCTTGCTCCTTGGAAGAAAAGCTGTACCAACTTAGACAGCATATTAAAAAGCAGAGATATCACTTTGCCAACAAAGGTCCATCTAGTCATAACTATGGTTTTTCCAGTCATGTACAGACATGAGAGTTGGACTATCACAAAAGCTGAACGCTGAAGAATTGATGCTTTTGGACTGTGGTATTGGAGAAGACTCTTGAGAGTCCCTTGGACTGCAAGGAGATCCAACCAGCCCATCCTAAAGGAAATCAGTCCTGAATATTCATTGGAAGGACTGATGCTAAAGCTGAAACTCCAATACTTTGACCACCTGATGGGAAAAGCTGACTCACTGGAAAAGACCCTGATGCTGGGAACAATTGAAGGCAGGAGAAGAAGGGGATGACAGAGGAACAGATGGTTGGATGGCATCACCAATCTGATGAACATGAGTTTGAGCAAGCTGTGAGAGTTGATGATGGACAGGGAAGCCTGGCGTGCTGTAGTCCATGGGGTCGCAAAGAGTTGGCCACGACTGAGCAACTGAACTGAACTGAACTGAAGTGGGTGCTAGATTTATAGATAAGGAAACACAAAAAGGGCTTAATGACTTGCTTGGGGTCAGATGAATGAAGCCCCAGGAGCCCAGGCAGTCTGATGCTGGATCTCCACCCAGTTCTCCCTGGTAGCTCCACTCTCAGTGCCCTGTGGGTCTAACTCAGGCTAGACTTGCCTTCTCCACCTTGGTTCATGCCTCGATGTCCTTGTTTTACTCTTGGCCATTGTTGCTTCCCTTGGCTTTCCTCCAAATGGGACATTTGAAAAATCCTAATGCTGTTGATTGACCCAGGAATTAAAAGGGATTTTTCTTGTGCTTTAGTCAAAGATGGAAAGGGAGGCTAACCCCAGCTTAAAGGTCCTACATAGGGAGGAGTGGAGTTACCATCTCTCATTTGTGGTAAAGGATAAAAGCTGAGGATATAGTGATGGCGTGAAAGCATGGGTGGTCACTGCAGGATCAGGTGGGGAGAAAGACCTTTCAGTCTGGTCCCTCCCTGGTCAGTGAAATGATGGTAAAGACCCCAGCCTGATTCTATGCCTAGGTTTTCTAGTTGATGGAGTTGAGGGGGAGGGAGGAAGGAAAGGAGATGGGAGAGAGGAATATGGAGATCAAAGTTGGTGATTGGAATCTTGCAGGCACAGAGCAGAGCAGATCAATGTTTTCCTGCCTTACTTCTCTGTAACCCACCCACACGGATGTGCTCACCTAAGCTGTATTTAACACCAGATGCTTACTGGGAAAGAAAAAAAAAAGCATATTGGTCTCATGGAGAAGAGTAAAGAAAGAAGGGACACCCTCCAGGCGCCTCCTTCCCCACGGCCCACGAGTCTCAGCTCCGTTTACCTGGGGAGGGAGGAAGCGCAGGAACCTGGCTGGCCTCTCAAGCCTCATTCCCCGCTACACCAGGCAGAGCTGCACCAGCTCAGCGGCCCCGGATGCTGCTCACTCCCCGCGGCTGCCCACACTCAGCTCAAGCGCTGCCTCCTTGATGAGTAGCTTCTGGTTCTCTCAAGCAGACTTTGTCTCTCCTATACATGTCCATCCTTCATCCTTCACTTCATAGCTCTCATTCATGTCACAAGGTTGCCCATGCCCATTAAATGGAAACCCCTCAGGCGTGCGGGCCCTTACCCACCCCCACACACCCGACGTGTGGTACTTCGTCCAGCACAAAGCAGGGACTATTAAATGTTTGCTGAGTAAGTGTAGTTGGGTGGGTGTGTTAGTGAAAAAGCAAATAGATGCCAGTGCTTGGTGGGAAACAAAGGGGG
>SRVM01030859.1:0-38118 GCA_007570785.1 Antilocapra americana
TGGCAGTTTGAGAGTAACACTAAATTTCCCATGACAACTCAAGAAATGAAGAGATTTCCCTCTCAATGTGATCTGAGTCTTTTTTCCCAAGCACCTCCTCCAGAACACTCCCTCATTCCTTCTCGAATCTCAACAGGAAGCTTGGTTCCCTTTATGCACCCCAAGAGGATTCCCGAGATATGCATCATTATTCAAGAGGAACCTCATGCTCCCTGCCACAACTCAGAAGGCATGTGTTGTCCACCTCATCGCAAGATGAGGTATGATTAGCTCCTGCGTTGTCTGGAGAGGATACATTACGTTCCTCTCAAATCTCAAGAGGAGGATTTTCTCACCATCTGAAACTTGAGAGGAAACCAGAGTTTCCTACTGCTTGTCAAAAAGACAATGTGTTGCCCCTAGATAATATGCACTATATATGACATCACATCCACTCTTTATTTACTATCATACAATGGTATTTATGACATCATTTCCACTGTATTTTATATCTATGACATCATAGCTACTGTATCTATAACATTATGCCCACTATGTTTATGACATCATATCCTTTATATGTGATATGACACACACACTGTTTGAGAACAGAGCCATTGGATCTGACATCATACCCACCATATCTGACATCATGTCCACTCTATTTGTGTCAACACACCTACTGTATGAGTGATATCACACTGATTATATGTATGACATCCTATGCATTATATATGACAACACATCCACTCTTTATGACAACCCACTTCTCCATTTATTGCATTACATCCCCTGTATTCATGATATCATATCCAATATATATGAAGTCACATCAGCTGAACATGACATCGTATCTTCTATACATGTGACATTGTTTCCACTGCATCTGTGTCATCACACCCATTCTATTCGTGACATAACAACTACTCTATGTGTAAAATCACACTGGGTGAATACATGACATCACAATCACTATACATGATGTCATATTCACTCTTTGTGACTTCACAGTATTTATGACTTCACACCCACTATAACTGATCACATCCACTCTGTGTCATCTCACTCAATGTATAGATGGTATCTCACACAGTGTATGTTTGGCATCACGCCCATTATATGTATGGCATCGTATGGAGTATATTTGACATCACACCCAATCTTTATGACATCACATTCTGTGTATTCATGACATCACACCCACTATATATGACATCACATCCTGTGTATGTGACATCACAGCCACTGTATATATGACATACACCCACTATATTTACAATACCATATCCAGGGTATATGATGTCACATCCGCTGTATCTTCCATCACATGAACTGTATCTATGTCATCACATCCACTGTGTAGATGACATCACACCCACTGTATGTATGATATCACACCCTGATATGTTTGAAATCATATAAATTATAAACGACACAATGTCCACTCTTTATGAGATCACACTCATGTACTTAAGGCAAAACAATTACTGCATTCATGATATCACATTGGCTGTATCTGTCTAATCACACCCACTGTATATATGACGTCATACCCACGATGTGTATGACATCATATTCACTATATATGACATTATATTCACTCTTTATGACATCACATGCACTATATTATTGACATCACATGTGCTATACATGAAGTCACATCAACTGTATATGATATCACATCTTCTATACATGTGACATCACATCCACTGTATCTGTATCATCACACCCATTTTATTCATGAGTTCTCACCCACTCCATGTAGGACATCACACTGGGCCTATGTATGAAATCACATGCACTATATATGACATCACATTCACTATTTATGACATCAATACACAGTATTTATGACATCACACCCAGTATATGTATGAAATCTTATGCAATATATATGATATCATATCCATTCTCTATGACATCAGCCCACTGTATTTATGACATCACACCCACTATATGTATGAAATCTTATGCAATATATATGATATCATATCCATTCTCTATGACATCAGCCCACTGTATTTATGACATCACATCCACTGTAATCATGACATCACACCCACTCTATATGATAGCTCATCCACTTTATGACATCACATCCACTCTACATGTGAAATCACAGGCAATTTATCTGTGACATCACTCTCACTATGTTTATGGCATTATATCCACTAATGAGACATCATGAGCACTGTGTGAATGACAAGACAAACACTATAACTGACATCACACTCACTCTATCTGACATGATCTCCACTGTATCCTTTCATCAAAACCACTGTATGTATGAAATCACACCTTCTATATGTATGATATCATATGTACTATATATGTCATCACATCCACTCTTTATGACATCACACCACTATATGTATGACATCACATCCAATGTACTCATGACATCACACCCACTGTATATGAAGTCACATCAAATGTATATGAAATCACATCTTCTGTACTTGTGATATTGCATCAATCTGAGTCATCAAACCCACTCTATAGGTGATATGACAAGTACTTTATGTATGACATCGCACCCAATATATGTATGGAATCGAATGCACTCTTTATGACATCATATCCACTCATTATCATATCACATCACTGTATTTAAGACATCACTTGCACTGTATTCATGACATCACACCTACTATATGTGAAGTCACATCAACTGTATATGACATCACATCCTCTATACAAATAACAGAGCATCCATTACCTGTGTCGTCACACTGGGCATATGTATGACATCACATGCACTAGACTCGACATCACATTCACTATTTATGACATTTAATCACAGTATTTATGACATTGCACCCACTCTACTGCATCGTCACAACCCAACCACTCTATTGATGATATCACACACATTGTATGTATGTATATCTTATCCAATATATGTATGACATCATATGCAGTATATATGTTATCCTACCCATTCTCTCGGACATCACACCACTGTACCTATGGCATCACACACACTATATCTGATATCGCTTCCACTGTATCTGTATCATTCAACCCACTGTATAGATGATATCACACCCACTCTATGTCCGTCACACCCAGTATATGTATGACATCATATGCTCTATATGACATCATATCCCCTCTTTATGACATCACACCACAGTGTTTCAAACATCAAACCAGATGTATTCATGATATCACACTCACTCTAGGACTTCATGTCCACTGTATGACATCACATCCACTCTGTTCATGATATCATGCCCTCTATATGTAATATCACATCCACAGATTATGACATCACATCGACTATACATGTGACATCACAGCCATTGTATCTATGACATCACGCCCAGTATGTTTATGACATCATATCCACTATATATGTCATCACACTCAGTGTATTTTACAAGAGAACCACTATATCTGACATCACACACACTATATCTCACATCACACACAATGTATCAGTGTCATCACACCCATTGTATCAATATTACATCTGAGATATACATGACATCACATGCAGTATCTATGACATCATATCCATTCTCTATGACATCACATCCACTGTATTCATGACATTACACTCACTATATATGACATCTCATCCACTAGTTATGACGTCACATCAACTACCCAGCCACTGTATCTATGACATCACACTATCTGTGTCTACATCACATCCACTGTACCTATGTCATCACATCTGCTGTATGTATGACACCATACCCATGATATGTATGACATCATATGCATTATATATGACATCACATCCGCTCTTTGTGACGTTGCACTGATATATTTTGCATCACATTTACTGCATTCATGATATCACACTCATATATGACATCACATCCACGGAATATGACATCACATTTTGGATACATGTGACATTGCATCCACTGTATCTGTGCCATCACACCCATTCTATTGATGAACTCACAAATACTCTATATATGACATCAATTTGGACATGTCTATGTTTCACATGCACTGTACATGACATCACATTCACTCTTTATGACATAAAATATACAGTATTCATTATATCACAGCCACTATATGTGAAATCACATTCAATGATGATGACATCACATTAACTATACATGAGACATCATGACAACTCTATTGATGACATCACACCCACTACATTTATATTATCATATCCATGTTATATGACATTACACATATTGTGTGCAATAAGAACACAACCACTATATATCACATCAACCTACTACATCTGACATCACACTCATTCTGTGTCTTCACACCCACTCTACATATGACATTGCACCCACTATATATATGCCATCATATGCACTATATATAACATCACATCCACTCTTTACTTACCATCACACAATGGTATTTATGACATCATTTCCACTGTATTTTATACCTGTGGCATCACAGCCACACTATCTATAACATTATGCCCACTATGATTATGACATCATATCCACTATATAGGACACCACACACACTCTGTGTGACAACACAACCACTGGATCTGACATCAAACTCACTATATCTGAAATCACGTCCAGTATATGACATCACACCCATTATATCTGACATCACATCCACTGTATCTGTGTCAACACATCAACTATATGTATGGTATCACACCCATTATATGTGTGACAACCTTACTTTAAATTGAGACATCCTATGCATTATATATTATAACACATCCACTCTTCATGACAACCCACTTCTCCATCTTTGGCATCACAACCACTGTATTCATGACATCACATCCAATATATATGAAGTCACCTCAACTGTATATGACACCACGTCTTCTATACATGTGACATCGCTTCCACATGTCATCACATCCATTCTATTGGTGACATCACAACCAATCTATGTATAAAATCACACTGGGTGTATACATGGCATTACAATTAGTATACATGACATCACATTCACTCTATTTGACATCACAGTATTTATGACTTCACACCCACTATAACTGATCACATCCACTCTGTGTCATCTCACCCAATATGTAGACGGTATCACACACACTGTATGAATGACATTACATCCAATATATGTATGGAATCATATGGAGTACATATGATATCACACTCACTCTTTATGACATCACATACCCTGTATTCATGACATCACACCCGCTATATATGACATCACATCTAGTGTATGTGACATCACATCCAGTATGCATGTGCCATCACAGCCACTGTATCTATGACATAAATTCACTTTATTTACAATAGCATATCCAGGGTATATGACATCACATCCACTATATCTTCCATCACATGCCCTGTATCTGTGTCATCACATCCACTGTGTAGATGACATACATCATTGGGGTATGTATGATATCACACCCCAATATCTATGTCATCATATAAATTATAAATGACATCACATCCACACTTTATGACATCACACCTCCGTCTTTAAGACATAACAACCACTGTATTCCTTAGATCACATTAACTGTATCTGTCTAATCACACACACTGCATATATGACTGAAGTAAGGTTGTGTATGACAACCTCACGATGTGTATGACATCATATTCACTATATATGATGTGACATTCACTCTTTACGACATCACACCACATGTGGTATCACATCCAATATATCTGTGTCATCACACCAATTTTATTGATGAATTCACACCCACTATAGATATGACATCACATTGTGCCTATGTATGACATCACAAGCACTATCCATGACTTCACACTCTTTATGATATCAAAATACAATACTTATGACATAACACTGACTATGTCCGACATCACATCCACTACACAGGTGTCAGTACACCCACTGTATGGATGATATCACAACCAATGCATGCATGACATCACACCCAATATATGTATGACATCATAAGCACTATATGAAACTCTGAGTTCCTCAACCTTACTTTAAATTGGGACCCTATGATATCCCGGAAGCAACACCAGAGCAATCCCACTCACCTGCAGGCAACTCAAAAGGAGACTTGACTCCCTTGGGCAAGAAGAAAGACTCACTGAGGTCCTCGACACGACTCAAGTGGAACTCAAGGCTTCCCACCAAAACAGGAGAAAAAGCACCATATAAACCCCTCAACTCAAGATGAGGCCTTATATCCCTGCGGCGACTTGAACAGAATACCAGGTTTCTCCTCAGATACTCGGATAAAGTCTAAAACCCCTGTTGCACACATCTAGGAAAAGCACAAATGCCCCGCCTCAATAAGAAGGAGTTCTGACAACTCAAGATCAAAGTTACAGACTTCACAACGAGATGAGGGCTGACTCTCTTGGAGATATTCAATAGGAACTCTGATATGTAGCCCTGTCAAAACAAGAAAGGAAACCTGAGATTCATACCTCAACTAAAGGTGAGGCCCTATTCTGCAGTAGTGACTCGACAAGAGCCCCGAGATGGCCCTTGCACATCAAAACGAGGACCTGACTTCCATGAGGCAACATTAGAGGTTACCTGAGGACGACGTGGCAACTCAAGAGGAATCCAACAGTCCCCAGGGCAACTCGAGAAACTGCCCACTACAACACGAGAAACATCTCAAGATATCTCTATGAATGCGAGATGAAAATTGATTCTCCTACAGTGACTTGAGGACCTTCCTCGGCTCCTCATGGAACCTCCCAAGTTTCCTTGACTTCACTGAGGTTTCAAGAGAGTGGCCCTGAATTTAATGTGGCAGATTGAGAGGAACACTATACTTCCTGCCACAACTAAGAATTGAGGAGATTCCCCTCTCAATGTGAGGTGAGGCTTATTTCTGATGCAGTGCCCCCAGAATACTCCCAGGTTACCTCTCATATCTCAAGAAGAAGCTTGGCTCCCTTTATGCACCTCAAGAGGATCTCCAAGATATGCGTCATCTTTCAAGAGGAACCTCCAGCTCCTTGCCACAACCGGAAAGGACCCATGCTCTCCCACTCATTGCGAGATGAGGTTGATTAGTCCCTGTGTCGTCTCAACAGGACACACGACGTTCCAGTCACAACTCAAAAGGAGGATTTTCTCACCAATTGAAACTCGAGAGGAACCCAGAGCTTCCTGTCGCAAGTCGAAAAGAAAGCGAGTTGCACCTCCACTTCAGATAAAGCCTGATTCTCCAGCATCTCTGGGAATTTACCTCAGGACATGAAGGGAGGCCTAACTCCCTTGTTGTACCTTGAGAACATGGAGTCCCATGCCTCAACACGAGATGAGGCCTTTCTCCCAGTTCCAAATCCATAGGGACTACAAAATCTGTGTTGCAAATGGAGATGGAGCCCTGAGTTCCCTCGCATTAATTTGAAATGAGACCCTATGATATGCCACAAACGACTCCAAAGCAATCCCATGCTCCAGCAGGCTATGCAAAAGGAGACTAGACTTCCCTGCGAAAGATGAGAGGCTCACTGGGGTCCAAGCCAAGACTTAAGTGGAACCCGAATCTTCCCACCAAAACTCGAGAAAAAGCACAATATAACCCTCACAACTCGAGATGAGGCCTAATTACCCTGCGATGACTTGAACAGAACCCCAGGTTTCTCCTCAGCTACATGTATGGAGGTCTGAATCCCTTGTTTCCCATATCTAGGAAAAGCCCAAATGCCTCGACTCAATAAAAAGGAGTTCTGACAACTGGAGAGCAATGAGGAGTTACATACGTCACAACGAGATGAGGGATGACACTCTTGGAGAAACTAAATAGGGACTCTGATAGCCCTGTTGAAACTATAGAGGAAACCTGAGATTCAAACCTCAAGTAAAGATGAGGGCTTATTCTGCTGTATTGAATCGAGAAGAGCCCAAAGATGGCCCTTGCACCTCGAAACAAGTGTCTGACTTCCCTGAGACAACATGAGAGCCTCCCAGATGACCACATAGCAATTAGAGAGGTATCCCAAAATGCCTGCTGCAACCCGAAAAACTGCTCACCACAACCTGAGAAACATCCCAAGATTTCCCTCTGAATACAAAATGAGGCCTGATTGCCCTGCAGTGACTTGAGAACCTCCTTGGCTCCTTCTCAAACCTCCCAAGTTGCCTTGATATTCCTGAGGCTTCATGAGAGAGTCCCTGATTTTAAAAAGGCAGATCAAGAAGAACATTATACTTCCCGCCACAACTCAGGAAACGAAGGGATTTACCCCTCAATGTGAGCTGAGGCTTTTTCTCTCATGCACCACCTCCAGAACACACCCAAGTTACCTCTCGAATCCCAAGAGGAAGGTTGGCTCCCTTTATGCACATCAAAAGGATCTCCAAGATACACATCATCATTCAAGAGGAACCTAGTGCTCACTGTCGCAACTCAAAAGGCCCCGTGTTCTACACCTCATCGCAAGATGAGGGATGATTAGCCCCTGCATCTTCTCTAAGTAACACACGACGTTCCTCTTGCACCTCAAGAGGCGGGCTTTCTCACCAAGTGAAGCTCGAGATAAGCCAGAACTTCCTGCCACAAGTCAGAAGACAGCGTGTTTACCCTCAACTTCAGATAAAGCCTGATTCCCCAGCACCTCTGGGAATTCGCCTCTGAACATGAAAGGAGGCCTAACTCCCTTGTTGTACCTTGAGAAGAAGCTCCAATTACCTGTCTCAACTAGACAGGAGTCCTGACTCCTCCCCCTTTTACAACATGAGAGGAACACGGAGTCCCATGCCTCAACATGAACTGAGGCCTCCCTCCCAGTTTCATCTTGATAGGGACCCCAACATTCATGTCACAAATGGAGATGGAACCCTGAGTTTCCCCTCGATAATTTGAAATGAGACCCTATGATATCCCAGAAGTGAGTCCAGAGTAATCCCACGCTTCTGCACGCAACGCGAAAGGAGACATGACTTCCCTGGGGAAGACTAGATGCTCACTCTGGTCCCCAACATGACTCTATTAGAACCCGAAGCTTTCAACCCAAACCCGAGAAAAATCACAATATAACCCCCTCAACTCGAGATGAGGCCTTATTTTCCTGCAGTGACTTGAACACAACCACAGGTTTCATCTCAGCTACATGGATGGAGGTTTGACTCCCCTGTTGCACACATCTAGGAAATGCCCAAATGCCCCGCCTTAATTCATAGGAGTTCTGATAACTCGAGAGCAAAAGGGAGTTACACACCTAACAATTAGATGAGGGGTGACATTCTTGGAGAAACTCAATAGGAACTTGATAGCCCTGTCGAAACTCGAGAGGAAACCTGAGGTTCACACCTCAACTAAATGTGAGGGCCTATTCCGTAGTAGTGACTCGAGAATGTGTCATCACAGAGATGGCCCTCGCACATTAAGGAGAGGGCCTGAATACCCTGACACAACATTAGAGGCTCCTAGAAGACCACATCGCAACATGAAGGGGATACAAAAGTGTCCGCTGCAACTCGAGAAACTGCCCGCCATAACTCAATAAACATTTCAAGATTTCCCTCTGAATGTGAGATGAGGCCTGATTCCCCTCCAGTGACTCGAGAACCTTCCTCTGCTCCTGATCAAATCTCTCAAGTTGTTTTAATTTCCCTGAGGCTTCAGTAGTGGGACCCTGAGTTTAAACTGGCAGACTGAGAAGAACACTGTACTTCCTGCAACAAATCAAGAAACAAAGAAATCCCCTCTCAATGTGAGGTCAGGCCATTTTTCTCATGCAGTGCCTCCAAAACACTCCCAAGTTCCCTCGCGAATCTCAAGAGGCATCTTGGCTCCCTTTATGCACCTCAAGATGATCAACAAGATACTTATCATCATTCAAGAGGAATCCCATGCCTCCTGCCACAAGTCGAAAGGCCACATATTCTCCACCTCATCGCAAGATGAGAGATGATGAGCCTCTGTGTCTTCTTGAGAGTACACAAGACATTCCACTTGCACTTCAAGAGGACACTTTTTTTACCAATTGAAACTGGAAAGAAACCCAGAGCTTCTTGTCACAAGTCAAAAGGACACCGAGTTTCCCCTCAACTACAGATAAAGCCTGACTCTCCACCACCTCTGGGAATTTGTCTCGGAACACGAAGGGAGCCCTAACTCCCTTGCTGTAACTCGAGAAAAAGCTCCAATTACCTGCCTCAGCGAGACAGGAGTCCTGACCCCTCCCCCTTTTATAGCAGGAGAGGAACATGGAGTCCCAGGCTTCAACACGAGCTCAGGCCTTCCTCCCAGTTTCATCTCAAAAGGGACTCTGACATCTGTGTTGGCAATGGAGAGGAACCCTAAGTTCCCACGACTTAATTTGAAATGAGTCCCTATGATATTCTGAAAGTGACAGTAGAGCAAACCCACACTCTTGCAGGCAACTCAAAAGGAGACTTGACTTCACTGGGCAGAATGAGAGGTTCACTGTTGTACCTGCCACGACTCGAGTGGAACCCAAAGCGTCCCATCAAAACTCGATAAAAAGCACAGTATAACCCCCTCAACTCGAGATGAAGCCTTCTTTGCCTGTGGTGACTTGAACAGAACTGCAGGTTTCTCCTCAGCTACATGGATGGAGGTCTGACTCTCTGGTTGCACACATCTAGGAAAAGTCCAAATGCTCCACCTCAATTCAAAGAGTTCTGACAACTCGAGAGCAAGGAGGAATTACATACCTCACAACGAGATGAGGGCTGACTCTCTTGGAGAAACTCAATAGGAGCTATGATATCCCTTTCAAAACTAGAGACAAAACCTGAGGTTCACTCCTCAACTTATGATGATGGCCTATTCTGTAGTGACTGGAGAAGAGCCATGAGATGGCCCTTGCACATCAAAATGAGGGCTTGACTTCCCTGAAGCAACATTAGAGGCTCACAGAGGACCATGTCACAACTTGAGAGGGATCCAAAAGTGCTGGCTGCAACTCAAGAAATTGCACGCCACAACTCGAGAAACATCACAAGATTTCCATCTGAATGAGAGAGGAGGCCTGATTCCCCTGCAGTGACTCTAGAACCTTCCTTGGCGCCTCCTAAAATCTCCCAATTTGCCTTGACTTCATGACTCGAGTGCAATGCCAAGCTGTCACCAGACCTTGAGAAAAACAACAAGATAACTCCTTCACTTCAAGAAGAAGACTTATTTTCCTGTGGTGACTTAAACAGAACCCCAGGTTTAGTCTCAGCTTCACAGATGGATATCTGACTCCCATGTTGCACTCATCTAGGAAAAGCCCAAAAGCCCAGCCTTAACTAAAAGGAGTCCTGACAACTAGAGAGGAAAGGGGAGTTACATACCTCAAAACGAGATGAGAGCAAACTCTCTTGGTGAAACTCAATAGGAACTCTGATAGCCCTGTCAAAAATGAAGAAGTACCCTGAGTTACATGCCTTAACTCCGGATGAGGCCCTAGTCCACCGTAGTGACTCAGGTAGAGCACCAAGATGGCAATTGCACATCAAAAGCACGGCCTGACATTCCTGAGGCAACATTAGAGGCTCGCAGAGGACCATGTCACAACTCGAGAGGAATCCAAATCTGCTGGCCTCAACTTGAGAAACTGCCTGCCTCAACTCTAGAAACCTATCATGATTTCACGGTGGAATGTGAGATGAGGCCTGATTTCCTTGCTGTGCTTTGAGAACCTTCCTCGGCTGCTCCTCATATCTAAAAAGTTTCCTTGACTTCCCTTAGGTTTCACGAGGGGTTCCCTGAAGTCAAAGTGGCAGATTGAGAGAAACACTATACTTCCCCCATCAACTCAAGAAAATAAGAGATTCCCTCATTAAGGCAAAATGAGGCACTTTAATGGGGCAGCACCACCAGAGCTCAAATCCAGAAGGAAGTTTGACTCCCTTTATACACCTCAAGCGAATTTTCAAGATAGGTGTCATCATTCAAGAGGAGCCTTGTGTTCCCCGCCGCAACTCAAAAGAACTCCGTGTACCCAACCTCATTGTGAGATGAGGGCCGATTAGCCCCATTCTTCATCTCGAGGTCACACCCGACATTCCTCCCTGGCCTCAAAAGGACGCCTTTCTCACTTATTGAAACTAGAGAGGAACCCAGAAATTCCTGCCTCCAGAAAGGAGACTGAGCAGCCTCTCAACACCAGTTAAGGCCTGTTTCTCCTGCACTCACGGGTATTCGACTCACAACATGAAGGAAGGCCTAACTCCCTTGTTGTACCTCGAGAAAAAGCCCCAATTACCTGCATCAACTAAACAGGAGTCCTTACTCCCTCTCCTTTAACAACACAAGAGGAATGCAGAGTCCCATGCCTCAACACGAGCCGAGACATTTCTCCCAGTTTCAACTCGTTAGGAACCTGAGGTCCCCGTTGCAAATGGAGATGGAACCCTCAGTCACCCCACCTTAATTTGAAATGAGACCCTATAATATCCTGGAAGTGTCTCCAGAGCAATCCCATTCTACTACAGGCAACTCCAAATAGACTAGTCTTCCCTGGGCATCATGAGAGGCTCAATGAGGTCCCTGTCACGGCTCCACTGGAATCCCAAGACTTCCACCAAAACTCGAGAAAAACCACAATATATTCCCCTCAACTCAAGATGAGGCCTTATTTCCCTGCAGTGACTTGAACAGAACCCCAAGTTTATCCTCAACTACATGGATAAAGGTCTGATTCCCTTACTGCACACATCCAGGAAATGCCCAAATGACCCTCCACACTAAAACTAGTTCTGACAACTGGAGACGAAAGAGGAGTTACATTCCTCAAAACGAGATGAGGGATGACTCTCTTGTAGAAATTTAATAGGAACCCTTATAACCCTGTCGAAAATGGAGAGGAATCCTGAGTTTCATGCCTCAACTCCAGATAAGCCCCTATCCAACCTTAGTGACTTGAGTAGAGCACCAAAATGGTCTTAGCACATCGAAACCAGGGTTTGACTTCCCAGAGACAACGTTAGAGGCTCCCAGAAGACCATGTCACAACTCGAAAGGAATCCAAAACTGCCATTTCAACCTGAGAAACTGCCCACCGCAATTATAAGAACATCCCAAGATTTCCCTCTGAATGCAAGATGAGGCCTGGTTCTCTTGCAGTGACTCGAGAATCTTCCTCGGCTCCTCCTTAATCCTCCAGAGATGCCTTGAAATACCTGTGGCTTCATGAGTGGTTCCCTGAGGTCAAAGTGTCAGATGGAAAGGAACATTATACTTCCTGCCGCATCTTAAGTAATGAAGAGATTTCCCCTTCAATGTGAGGTGAGGTCGTTTTCCTGTGCAGCGATTCCAGTACAGTCGCAAATTCCTTCTCAAATCTCAAGAGAAAGCTTGACTCCCTGTATGCAACTCAAGAGAATCCCCACGATACTCGTTGCCATTCAACAGGAAATTCGTGTTCACCGCCATAACTCGGAAGAGGTGTTCCCCGCCTTTTGGAGAGATGATGGCCGATTAGCCATTGTGTCACCTCAAGAAGACTCTCAAAGTTCTTCTTGCACCTCAAGAGGAGGTCTTTCTCATCTAATCAAACTTGAGGAAAACCCAGAAGTTCCTGCCGGAAGTTGAAAGGACATCAATTGTCACTCAACTCAAGATAGGTCCTGATTCTCATGCTCCTCTGGGTATTTGCCTCATCGCATGAATTGAGGCCTAACTCCCTTGTTGTTCCTTTAAATAAAAACCCATATTACCTGCCTTATCTGGACAGGAGTCTTGACCCATCCTCTTTACAACAAGAGAGAAAAGCGCAGTTCCATGCCTCAACTTGAGCCGATGCCTCTCTCCCGATTTAATATCAATTGGGACCCTGAGATCTATGTTGCAAATGGAGATGGAACCCTGAGTTTTCCTGCCTTCAAAGGAAATGAGTTCCTATCATGACCTTGCAGCGACTCCAGAGCAATCCTTTTTTCCTGCAGGACACTCAAAAAGAGACTTGACCTCCCTGGGATCATTGAGGTCCCCATCATGTCTTGACTGGAACCTCAGCTTCTGACCACAACAAGAGAGAAACCAGAAGATGTTCCCCTTCACTTGACATAAGGCCTAATTTTCCTGGGGAGACTAGAACGGAACCTCAGGTATACCCACCTGGTACATGAATAAAGGTCTGATTCCCCTGTTGCACACATCTAGGAAAAGCTCAAATGACCCACCTGAACTAAAAGGAGTTCTGACAATTTGAGAGGTAATAGGGGTTACATGCCTCAAAACGAGATGGGGGCTGACTCTCTTATAAGAATTTAATATGAACTCTGATATCCCTGTTGAAACTGGAGAGGAACCCTGATTTTCACACCTCAACTCCAATGAGGCTCTATTCCACTGCAGTGCCTCCAGAAGGATCCCACGATGGTCCTCCCACATCGAAAGGAGGGCCTGGCTTCCCTGAGGCAACATTAGAGGCTCCCAGAGCACCATGTCCCAAATCGAGGGGAATCCAAAACTGCCCACCGCAACTCGAGGAACATCCCAAGATTTCTGTCTGAATGTGAGATGAGGCCTGATTCCCCAGCAGTTACTCTAGCAACTTCTTTGGCTCCTCTTTGAAACTCGAATATTGCTTTGATTTTTTTGAGGCTTCAAGAGATTTTCCCTGAGGTCAAAGTGGTAGATAGAGTAGAACACTAAACTTCTAGCCAAAACTCAAGAAATTAAGAGATCCCCCCCTCAATGCAAAGTGAGGCCCTTATCCATGCAGCATCTCCAGAACAGTCTCACATTCCCTTTTGAATCTCAAAAGGAAGCTGACAACCCCTTTATGCAACTCAATAGAATCCCCAAGATATGCATCGCCATTCAAGAGGAACCTCGTGTTACCCGTCACAACTTGAAAGAGACCCATATTCTCCACCTCTTCGCTAGATAAGGGCCTATTAGTCTCTGCATCATCTCAGGAGGACACCCGACGTTCCTCTCACATCTCAAGAGGAGGCCTTTCTCACCTATTTTAACTCAAGTGTAACCCAGAGATTTTCGCCGCAAATTGAAAGGACACCGAGGAACCCCTCAACTCTAGATAAGTCCTGCTTCTCCTGCACCTCTGGGTATTCACCTCACAACACAAGGGGAGTCCTAATTCCCTGTTTTACCTCTATAAACAGCCCCAATTTCCTGCCTCAACTGGACAGGGGTCCTGACCCCACACACACACACGTGTTGTAAAAGGAAGAGAAAAGCAATGTCCCATGCCTCAACATGAGCCAAGACATGACTCCTAGCTTAAACTTGATAGGAACCCTAAGATCCATGTCACTAATCTAGATGGAACCCCAAGTTCCTCGGCCTTAAATCGAAATGAGTTCCTATGATGCCCCATTAGTGACTCCAGAGCAATCGCACACTCCTGCAGGCAACTCAAAAACAGACTTGACTTCCCTGGGCAAGATGAGAGGCTCACTGAGGTCCCTGTCATGATTTGAGTGGATCCCCAAGTTTCCCACCACAACTCAAGAAAACTCACAATATAACCCCCTCCACTCATTATGAGGCCTTATTCCCCTGTGCCGACTAGGCTCAGAGAGGCTGATTGATCATCTTGCCCAAGGTCACAAAGGATTATGGAAACGTGAAGGCAGAACTCAGCCATAGATGTGTCTGGCTCCTGAGCCCACCCACTCACTTCACCCTGTCCTTTTGCTCCTGCATGGTAGACTCTGGTCTGCCAGCTAAAGGTGGACAATGGAGCAAATTCATTCAGCTGTTTGTTCCCAACTAAAAAGATAGTCAAAAGATAAGATATTGTTAAAATACAAAGGGAAACGATGAAGGGAGCAGCAATAAAATAGGGAAGAGAGGTTGACATTTTGGAAATGAGAAGCAGAAGAAGCAGGTTGCAGAGCTGAGAAGGCAGGACCATGAGGACTCAGCGGGCTCCCGTTCTGGCAGAAGGTAGGAGTGAAGATGGGGCCAAACGCAGGGTTGGAAGTGGGATCCACAACCCACTTACCTGCTCCACGCATCTCCACGTATTCCCCAGCCTCTGACACAGACAGGAAACTGGGCTTTTATTCTGATCAGAGGTTGAATAGGGGAAACAGGCACAGTGGAGAGGATGCAGCTCTGCAATTTACTTTATTTATTTAATAGTTATTTTTTTTTAATGTGGACCATGTTTAAAGTCTTCACTGAATTTGTTACAATAGTGCTTCTGTTTTATGATTTGGCTTTTTGGCCATGAGGTGTGTGGGATTTTAGCTCCCCGACCAGGGGACCTGAACCCCCTGCCTTAGATGGTGTAGTCTTCACCACTGGACTGCCAGGGAAGCCCCAAGGCTCTGTATTTTAAAAGAAGGATTAAGTGAGAGGTTCAGTGCCACCCCATTCAAAGAATTCTCTCTGCCCAATGGATACACTTCAGGCAGGACACTGAAACATTCTTCTCTAGCGAAACACAAGGACCCCAGGACAGTGATCTGTAACTACTGACATATAAGTACTGTTAGGACTCTGCACTTCCAATGCAGAAGGTATGGGTTTAATCCCTGGTTGGGGAACTAAGATCCTGCAAGCTGCATCGCACAGTGAAGAAAGTAAAAAAGTAAAAGTAAAGAAATACAAGACTGAAAAGCAAAAGATTACCAGATATCTGAAGAAAGCATCCAATATAGAAGACAGAAGTTACAAACAGAAAAAAAGGAGTGGGGAGCTCAGAGACAACACAGGTGGACAGAGAAAAGAATGCCTTAAAATGATTAATATACTCAGACACGTAGGGGTTGGATTACATCCATGAAACGGTAAAAAAACATGCTAAAAATTCTTAATCATAAGGAAGAAGCATTTGAACATTAAACTTATGGAAGCAGGAAAAATATGGAGAGAGAAGTTGGAAGATAAGCTTAAGGGACAGTTCCAAGAGAGCAAACAAAAATCACAGAGAGACCACAGAAGAAAAGTAGAAGATAAATCCAGAGAATCCAACAGGCAAATTATAGCTCCAGAAAGAAATATTAGAGGAATCATAACAAAAAGAATCCCTGGAGAAGGGAATGGATACCCACTCCAGTATTCTAGCCTAGAGAATTCCATGATTAAAAAACTTCCCAGAGATCAATGACACCAATTCACAGATTGAAAGACCCACCTTGGAAAGCTACATGTCCCTTCAATGTTCATAGCATCATTATTTACAATTGCCAAGATATGGAAACAACCATATCAATAGATGAATGGATAAATAAAACTTGATATACATATATGTCGAGAGGAATACTACTCAGTCATAAACATTAATGTGGCTTTTCCATTTGCAGCAAAATGGATGGACTTGAAGGGCATTATGCTGAGTGAAATAAGTTGGACAGAGAATGACAAATATTGTATGAGTTCACTTATATGTGGAGTCTAAAAAATAAAGCAAACTAGTGAATATAACCACAACAAAAAAGCAGACTAACAGATACACAGAACAAACTAGTGGTTACCAGTGGAGAGAGGAAAGGAGAATAAGAAGTAGAAACTATTAGTTATAAAATAAGCTACCAGGGGCTTCCAGTGAAAAAGAGTCCGCCTGCCAGTGCAGGAGACACAGATTCCATCCCTGATCTGGGAAGACCCCCACATGCCCTGGAGTAACTAATCCAATGCACAAAAACTGCTGAGCCCATGCCTAAAGTCCATGCCCTAGAGTCTGTGCCCAGCAACAGGAAAAGCCACCACAATGACAAGTCTATGCACTGCAATTAAAATATAGCCCCCACTCGCCACAACTAGAGAAGAGCCCCCTTGGCAATTAAGACCCAGCATAGCCAAAAATAAAATAAGCTACATGGATATATTGTACAGCATATAGCATTTCGTAATAACTATAAATGGAGTATAGAGTATAGCTATTAAAAATGTGAATCACTGTATTATACACTGTAACTTATATAATATTAAAAGTCAATCATATATCAATTTTAAAAAGTCCCACTGAATTATCAGCACAAAGAATGGAAAAAGATCCATTATCATGTTAGAATACCAAGGATAAGGAAATTACTCTAAAAGGTTCCAGAAAGGAAAAAGTCATTAATATGCAAGTGATTAAAAATGAGGAGAAATGGAATCAGCTTTCTCAGCCTGAACAGTTGGATAAAATCTTCAAAACTGTAAGAGAAAACGATTTCCAAACTTAAATTCTATGCCCTGTCAACTAGTAACCTAATGTAATGATAGAATAGAGACCTTTTCAGGTATGCAATACCTCAGAAAAATTTTATCTCCTGTGTTTCATTCTTCAACAAAATCAGAAAGACAAGAAAATAACTGGCCCACAAGGCAGGAGGTATACTCTGTTTCTGGTATTGTTAGACTTGTTAGATCATGTGTATGGAGTACTCTGGTTTGGATGGAATGAAAAGAAGTGAGGAAAGGAGGTAGTAAATCCAGGATTCTCTGGCTTTTCATCAGGAGGGCGGGGATGATGCCCCTTGATGAAATCCTATTGACAGGGGATATTGAGCCATTTGAAAGGGCTCTCAGTGTAAGGAGACTGATCCCTCCTGTAGCATTCAGAAAATGTTAGTCTCTTTTATCCAAGTTATTCAAAATTTCCATTAGTTCTATTATCAGACACTTTTTAAAATGTTTTATATAGTGATTTATGGCTGAGCTGGGTCTGCATTGCTGCATACAGGCTTTTGCTAGTTGCAGTAGGCAGAGGCCACTCCCTAGCTGTGGTGGGCTGGCTTCTCATTGTGGTGGCTTCTCTTATTGTGGAACATGGGATCTAGGGCACACAGGCTCAGTAGCTGTGGCACACTGGCTTAGTTGCCCCTTAGCATATGGGATCTTCCTAGAGCTGGGATCAAACTCACGTCCCCTGCACTGACAGGCAGATTCTTCACCACTGGGCCACCAGGGAAATCCTCTCAGACCTCTTAAAGATATGCAGCATTGCAAGTCCTTACAGATACTTGGGAAGAACAGCTGCCTTTCTTCAGGGGACAAAACTCCCCGTTCTTTAGGGGAATTGCTCAACCCCCTGCCTCCACCCATTCTGTCCGAACAGAAGCTGCCATCTTCTGCCTTCTCAGTCACAGTGATAGATTTGGGAGTAGGGAAAAGTGCCAGACTGGACCAATGATCATATCCCACCTTCCAGCCCTTAGTGACTGGCCTGGAGGAGGGCACGTGACCCCAAAGGGTCAATCACACTCTTGGAGATTTGCCCCCTTTTTATATCCCCAATGAGCTGTCAAGGGGGCAAGTAAGCTTCCATGTGAATCCATGAGTTTCCAATGGTCAGGATCCCAGCCTTATGGAGAAAGCCAGTTCTATAGCAGGAAGTCACCATGTACACGGGAAGACACAAGCACAACAAAAAGCAGGGGCCGAGATGCACAGAGAGAATCTTGGACCATCACTGAGTCCCGCTGCCTGGGGCTGTCCTCCTGAAACTTCCCAGAGAGAGAGTTCATCCTCCCCTTTTCTCTGGAACTGTTTCTTTGTTTTCTGTGGCTTGCAACCAAATGAACTCTGAGTAAAACACTGCTCTGACTTATATATTTTTTATTAAAAAGGTAAATTGTTCATAAACTCCAGTACTTCCACTATTGTAAGAAAACCAATACATGAATATTCTGGAGGAGGCTCTTGAGAGTCTTTAGGATTCAAGGAGATCCAACCAGTCAATCATATAGGAAATCAACCCTTAATATTCATTGGAAGGACTGATGCTGAAACTGAAGCTCCAATACTTTGCTTACCTGATACAAAGTGCCAACTCATTGGAAAAGACCCTGATGCTGGGAAAGACTGAGGGTAGGACAAGAAGGGGAAACAGAGGATGAGATCATTGGATGGCATCATCGACTCAATGGACATGAGTTTAAACTATCTCTGGGAGATAGTGGAGGACAAGGAAACCTGGCATGCTGCTGTCCATGGGGTTGCAAAGTGTTGGACATGACTTAGCGACTGAACAACAACAGTAAATGACTGTGACACACTCACAAGGGATAAACCCACTGATGTGTTGAGAGCTGCTGACTTGTGCTTCCTGGAATTCATTATAGCTTAGGTAGATGATAATGATTCACTGAATGATGAAATGTTTCAGCAGACAGGTCACCTCCTTTCCACTACCAGCCACTAAATTTTCTTACGTAGGGTTCTGTTCTTACCAAGATGACCCTGGAGCCAGCCTCCAGTGTTTGGCGACATTCTAGCTCAGAAAAGCTGACATTGCAAAACCCAGCCTTCCCCAGGTCCCAATAAAGGAGATTAGAGATACTTCACTCTGAGTCACTGTGGAAGAAAAGAACCTTTGAAAGTTGTGTGCTTTGATACAGTTCATTTCTCCTCTAAGGTAGGCATTGGCTTTGAAAAAAAGTAGATTGCTTAGAATATAAACAAACACCATCTCTATAAGTAGAAAGGAATGTTACTGACAAACCAAGTTTCAGGAGATAAAAGCGATCATTAATTCACAAAGCGAATTTCCCACCTCATCCCTAAATAATTTATCTTTTTTTCTTGGAAGGAAAACAAAAATTTGCTTGGGAAAACAAAATTTGTCTTTGTCAGCTGGCGCAGAATAGCTTAAACAGCTCATATGTAGTAAGTGAGCTGTTAGTAGTAGCTTCAAAAGCCTTCCCTGGCAGCTCAGATGGTAAAGAATCCACCTGCAGAGCAGGAGACCAAGATTCCATCTCTTGGTGGGGAAGATCTCCTGGAGAAGAGGATGGCTATCCACTCCAGTATTCTTGCCTGGGAAATCCCATGGACAGAAGACCCTGGCGGGCTCGCAAAGAGTTGGACACACAAGCTCTCTTTATTGCCTATCTTGTGTCTGCTCCATTGCTCGGCTGTGTACAACTCTCTGTAGCTCCATGGGCTGTAACTCATGAGGCTCTTCTTGCCATGGGATTTCCCAGGCAAGAATACTGGAGTGGGTTGTGATCTCCTCCAATTGCCTGTCTCCTTCATCTATACGAAAAATCAGTCCCATCTGGGGAATTCCCTGGTGGACCAAGTGGTTAGGACTTGGTGCTTTCACCACCAAGCTAGGTCTAATTCCTGGTTGGGGAACAAAGATCCTGTAAGCTGTAAGGTATGGTTGAAAAGTAAATAAATGAATAACAAATAAAAGAAAAATGAGCCCCATCTTGAAAAGATATAGAAGGGGACTGTTTGGAGAGAAGTCAAACAGCACATAACCTTATAGGAGAACTTGAAATCTGTCCCAAACAGTCCTCATAAGGTTACCTCTTCCTTGTTCTTTCATTTTTATTTTTATTACCATTTTTGGCTGCATTGGGAAGCCTATAGGATCTTAATATCTTGAACTAGGATTGAAGTTTTGCCCCTGCAGGGGAAGCCCAGTGGACAACCAGGAAGTTCCTTCCATTTGGTCTTGTTTCCATTTGTTCATCAAGAACCCCACAGGGAAAAGGCAAAGTTGCTCTTCCTGCCTGTCTTGCTCTTCTTCTCCAGTGGCAGGGTGTGTATGACAGAGACCTCATATACGACATGTACAACATATATATTCTTCTTCACTCACATAAAGTTTGCACTGTAATTGCAATCTTGCTCTACAAAGACCTGTGGGGCCCAGGCTCCTTCTAACTTGTGGCTGCCCCATTCCTAGATTGTTGCTTTTGCCTCCATGATCTAAGAGGGCTAACCTTCTAATCTGTGTTCCAGAAGGCTTGGAGAAAAGCTGTGAAATGTATCAGGGACATGGAGGGTGCATCCCTTTATCTAAGGCAGTGGTCGGGAAACTAAAGACTGCAGGTAGGCCATCTTTCATACACTGGATCATGTGTTCTTTGGTCAGATTTTGGTGACCATTATTTTTAAACTCTCGTAAGCTAGGTTCCTGATATTCATTTATGTTGCTGTTGTTCAGTCCCCAAGTATTGCCCACCTCTTTGCGACACAATGGACAGCAGCATGCCAGGCCTCCCTGTTCCTCACCATCTCCCATAGTTTGTCCAAATATTGATTTATAACCATGATGGTTTCTTTTGTCCCTTCTGCCTTACTTTTCTCATTGGGATATTTTACTACAGAAAAACCAGCCTTGCATTTTGACTTCTTCCTGAATGGCTGTATTTTCAAGGGTGGAATCAGTGCCTGGCTATGCCAGATTCTCCTTTGCTTCCACTCACAAATTTCCATGGACAGTTACTCCCACGTTACCATTCCATGTCTTTATCAGAATTTGATTCAAAAATAGCAATTCCCCTGCCCCTCTGCAATGGAAATCACTCCCCAGGCAAGTTAGGAACTTGTTGTACCCTGGATGGAGGGTAGGTAGGAATCCTAAGAGATGTACCAGTAGAGAATGTCTCATCCACACCATTCATATCCTGGCTCTGGTCCCCTTTTTGATTTGGGTCAGGACTTTCTTCCATTCTCTCCCTCCATGACAATTCCTCCTGGTGTTTTACTCTCAACACACGAGCTTCCAGCTCTTAGGATTTCTGAAGCAGGCATGCAGATTCTTAACACTCCTCCATCCTATGAGGTCTGCCGCCTTCAAACACCCTCCCAAGTCTATATTCACTCTTTTGCCCCAGCACATCCTCTTGGTTACACCCATGAGATTTTATTTACCACCCTGCGTTCTTGCTTCAATCTTGAACTTGCTCATGACACATGACCTGTCTGTACATCAGGGAAGAACAACTGTGAATCAAGTCTGGGGAAACTTCTGAGACTATTATGTCCTATGTGAGCAACAACTGAAAGAACTCAATGTTCCCAGCTCAAAAAAGAATACTGGATGGTTCCCATCTTTGAGGTGTTGGAGGGCTGTCTTGTGGAGAGAGAGTAGACCGTTTCCATAAGGTTTATATAAAATGTGATCTTTTTTTAAACCGATGCACAATATTACTTTGGCTTTGGCAGTGGGTGGGTGGGGGAACAATAAAGGCACACACATGTTTGGACTTGTTCTGAGTAGTCCAGAATGGCAAACCTGGGATAAAATGGTACACTTTCTGATAGACAATCAAAACGAACCTTCGAAGAAGTGGAGTTGACCAATATGAGATGGGTTGCCTGGAGAAGTAGTGAGATTCTTATTTGAATGGTATGCAAGAAAATGACATGAACACTTGATTTCAAGCAGATTGAGTAGCTGAACAATGTGGTATACCTAGAAGGCATCCTTTTGATTGAAAAGTAAACAGAACCTTCATGGTTAGCTCAGATTAGAGGGGGATTTGGGAAAGAATTAAGCTCTCATTGCATCCAAGGAAAATTTGAGCACTAAGGCTGCAGGGGGCGGGAGGGGGAGGAAATGAAATAAGCTCCAAGCCATGCCCCCTGTTATGACTCAGCTCTGAACTCTGTTTCTTTTTTTTTTCTTTAGTTTGATCACTTTCCCCACAATCTGAGACACCATTGACATTACTAGATTAGCTTGACTTGAGTCACTTGTTCAGTCCTGATTCAATCTACAATGGTCATGGGGGTGGAGTCTCGTGATTCAAATGTAAAATCTCCTTAATGATAGAGACCATCTACACTGTGGGTATAAAAAGCCTCAGAAAATTTGGTAGGGGCAGACAGCTTCAACATGATATACAGAGTCCTGTCCAAACTCAGGGCTCGCCAATTCTGAGTCTTTAGTAATTTCAAGCAGATGATGTTCTCCATGTGGTTGTAAAGAGGCCAGGACTAATTCATATTCAGCTGAAGGCACACGCTTGAATTAAAGTGAAGGGTCAACAGAGGTGAGAGCAGGATGAATCAATGGAAAAAGAATAATTGGGCCCCATTGATTGACTCACAGACCCTGATGGGTTGCCAGCTGGAACAAGCATTTTCTAGGACAAAGATACCCCTGGGATGACTTACAAGTTAAAAAAATCTGTGTCCATGCAGGGGTTTTACCATGCAATTGTTTATTTGGCTGTGCTGGGTCTTCATTGCTTCCTGGCCTTTTCTCTAGTTGAAGCAAGAGGGGGCTACTCTCTAGTTGCAAGGGTTTCTCATTGTGGTGGCTGTTCTTATTGCAGAGTACAGGGTCTAGCATTGGGGGGGGTGTTCAGTAGCTGCAGCTCCCAGGCTCTAGGTTTCTGGCTTGGTATTTGTGGCACATGGGCTTAGCTGCTCTGTGGCATATGGGATCTTCCCAGACAAGGGATCAAACTCATGTTCCTTGCACTGGTCGGTGTATTCTTTACCACTGAGCCACCATGGAAGCCCACCCCATGCAGTTTAAAAATTTTTAATTTTAAAAACTTTTATATTTACAGAAAGGCTGTATAAATAATAGAGTTCCCATGTATCCTATAGGTCCTCCCACCCAGTTTCCTCTCCCAGTTACTATGATCTATTATCACGACTAATAGAGAAATATTAATGTTTTTAACTTATACTCCACACTATATTTGGATTTCATGAGTTTTTCCCTAATGTAATTTTTCCACTCCAGGATCCCGTGCAAGATATTGAATAAGTTTCCTACGGTTTCTGGAACTAATCACCACAGATTTAGTGTCTGAAAATGTAAATATATTGTCTGGAGTTCCAGAAGGAAAAGTCCTAAGTGTGCAGGGTACCCTTCCTCCAAAGTCTCTTGGGGAGAATGCTTTATGACTCTTCCAGCTTCTGGTGGCCCCAGGTACTCCTTGGCTTTGTGTGGGCTATATCTTGGAGCAAGATGCTGATCTCTGTGACCATCTTTTTATGACCTTCTTTGTGCATCTTTGGGCCTGTGTGCTTCAAACTCCCCCCTCATTTCTCTTATAAAGACACCCAGTCCTTGAATTTAGGGCTCACACTAAATCCAGGATAATGTCATCTTGAGGTCCTTAACCTAATTACAGCTGTAAAGTCTCATTTCCAATGCAGGTCAGATTCACAGGTACTGACGGCTGACATTTGGACATAGCTTTTGAGGGGGATAAAATTCAACCAACTGTGGTACACATTGAGTACACATGTTCCCTTTGGCTTCTTGAGGTTATGAGAGTTTCTCAGAGCTTCCCTGCTTCTAATTGACTTGCCTTTTGAGGACTGAAGATCAATATTCTGTAGACTGCATCTCGATTTGAGTTTGTCTGATATTTTCTAATGGTTAGACTGGTGTTGGACCATGATAGCTGGACCATAAAGAAGGCTGAATGCCGAAGAACTAATGCTTCCAAATTGTGGTGCTGGAGGAGACTCTTGAGAGTCTCTTGGACAGCAAAATCAAATGGGTCAGTTTTAAAGGAAATCAACCCTGAGTATTCATTGGAAGGGATTATGATCAAGCTGGAGCTCCAGTATTTGGCAAACTGATGCAAAGAGTCGACTCATTGGAAAAGACCCTGATCCCAGGAAAAAATTGAAAGCAAAAAGAGAAGGGGGCGACAGAGGATGAAATGGTTGGATGGCATCACCGACTCAATGGACATGAGTTTGGGAAAACTCAGAACGATAGTGAAGGACAGAGAAGCCTGGCGTGCTGCAGTCCATGAGGTCACAAAGCGTTGGACACAACTTTAGCAACTGAACAAGACTGGGGTTAAGAGCTTTGGGGAGGAGCAACACAGAGTTGAATTGCTCTTCTCAACACAACATATCAAGCGTACATGTTCTCAAATTAACTTACCATTGAAGAGGTTAACTGTGACCACCTGGCTAAGGAAGTGTTTACCAGGCTTCTCTGTGGCAAGGTTTCTTTCCTGTTCCCCTGCTTCCATACTGTACCCTTTGTAAGAATATCACTAAGCATCGTTCACCCTTCAGAGGTGGGGGTAACACTTCACTGCTTGAGTGGGGAGCATATACATACATTGTTTGGAATTCTTTTATGGTCCTTCCAATTCTGCATGCATGCTATCATATGAAAGGTGGGTTTCATGGATTCCAGCCTGAGTCCCATGGCCATTCCCCAGTTCCCCTTAGGGAATCTTAAATGCAGAACAAATCATCTGAGGAGAAAATGCTCTGAAGAGTTTTCATTAAGAACAGAAAATGATATAGGACAGATTTATTCACAGCATGGACTGATGTAGTCCACATCTGCTTTGGGGTTTGCAGTAACATACGTATAGATGTTGAAAGTGACATTCAGAAACTGCATAGCAAGTTGACAGAGTAATCTTATATTCATTGAATTGAATAATAAAAATGCCTTGATTATTATTATTTTCCCAGTAATTCACTTATATTGCCCTTTCTACAAGGATTGGTCCAGGACAAAATGGGGCTGAGCAGAAAATGGTCTCCAGCACAGAGTGGACCCCATTGTGTGTGGCCTTATGCAGCCTCTGGTGTTCCAGGCTGCCCTCTTCTCCTTACCCTCCCCGCATTTGCCCCTTGATCCCAGATGTGAGTGAGGCTTGGACACCCCCACAATGGGCAGCTGTCCAGGTCCCATCCCGGAACCTTTTGGCAGCGACCTTCCCTCCAGGGCATGCTGTTCTCAATGCCTCTCTCCAAAAGCAAGACAGTCCCTCTGTGGTGCCTCCATGGGCAGCACTCTCTGCTGCTCTGAGCCTGGCTTTGGTCAACTCCTATCTTCAGTCAGCTCTATGGGCAGCGACAGCCAGCCCCACCTAAGAAAGGCCTGCTCTCACCATGCTCTTGGCATCCAGGCCTTTCTATGAGCAAAGCCCTTTCAATTTCTTTCACTCATGGTCAGGCACATGCAGGAAGCAGCAGGAGGGGGGCAGGAGCCTCAAATACTGAAAGGGCTTCAGATGTTGACTCTTACTGCTCTCTCCAAATGCAGTCATTCAGATAGTCATGTGAATAAGAGGAGTCCCTGACCAGGCCATCTCACCAGAGCTGAGTTTAAAATGATAAATTCAGAGGGCCACAGGCACATGAAAAGACACCCAATCACTAATTGTTAAGAGAAATGCAAGTCAAAACTACAATAAATGCACCAGTCATATCAGCCATCATTAAAAAGCCTACAAATGGCAAATTCTGGAGCAGGTCTTGAGAAAAGGGAACCTTCTTCCATTGTTTGTGGGGATATAAGTTGGTGCAACTGCTATGGATAATCGAAAAGATATACATACATACTATGCTCATTAAAGTATTAGTTCCTTAGTTGTGCCCAACTCTTTGGAACCCCATGGACTGTAGCTCATCAGGTTCTTCTGTCCGTGGTAGAATTCTCTGGGCAAGAATACTGGAGTGAGTAGCCATTTCGTTTTCCAGGGGATCTTCCAAACCCAGTGATTCAACCTGTATCTCCTGATTTGCAGATGGATTCTTTACTGTCTGAACCTCCTATCTAATAGCAGCACTATTTATAATAGGCAATACATAGAAACAACCTAAATTTACATCAACAGTCTAGTGGATAAAGAAAATGTAGCATACATACATACATATATGTATATATGTATGTATGTAGCATGATATATATATATGATAGAATACTGCCCAGCCATAAACAAAAACAACTAATGCCACTTGAAGCAACATGGGTCGACCTAGAAATTATCATACTCAGAAAAGTAAGTCAAAAAGAAAATGACAAATACCACACGATATCACTTATATGTGGAATCTAAAATATGACACAAATGAACTTATCTATGAGACAGAAACAGACTCACAGCCATAGAGAACACTGATGGTTGCCAAGGGGGAAGAGGAATAGGGAAGGGATGGATTGGGAGTCTGGGATTAGCAGATGCAAACTATACACACACACACACACATACACACTGAATCACTTTGCTATACATGGGAAACTAACACAACAATGCAAATCAATTATACTTCAATAAAATCAATTTTTAAAAAACTATAAATATTTGCTGTGTTTGTATTGCTATCACATGAAGTACAGAATAACACAGAATCTGCATATTTCAAGAAATCTAGTTTATGTAAAATCATACAAGCACGTTCAAATATTTGATATATCGCTGGTGGTCTAGTGATGAGGATTCAGTGCTTTCAAACATTTGGTATAAATAAAAATGTTTTTTGAAATTATTGACCTGGGCTTTAGTTGGGGAAAAAAAAATCCTGTCCTTATCTTGCAGATAACCTAATACTAGAGTGTATTGTGTTAAAATATATAAAAAAATTAAATGGCAATTTGTATAATCCTATTCTTGCATTATTTTCACTTAATAATATATTAAGAACTTTAAGAAAATGCCATTAGTCAGGTCACATTTGTGTACCCACGCCACCAGCCCCACTGGAGTCACTTTCTCCTTCCCTCCTCTCAAGGAATCCTCCCTAGAAGCCATCTCCACCCAGCCTCTGCTGGGGCTTCTATTCCCAGTGGATCCTCTTCTTTCTCTGTAGCTCATTACACAACCTGGTTCACCACTGTCCCCCTACCTAGGTCACAGTGCAGCACAAGTACGTGTTACAGACTGAACTGTGTGCCCCTAGATTCGTATGTTGGAGCCCTAACCCCTAGTGTGACAGTGTTTGCAGATGGGGACCTTTGCAACTAAGCCAGGTTTAGATGAAGTATTGAGAGTGGTGTTCCCATGATGGGTGGGATTAGGGCCTTTATTAAAAGAAACCAGGGAGATGCTGTCTCTCTTTGCTGTATGAGAACACAGTGAGAGGGTGGTGTCTATAAATCAGGAATAGAGACCTCATCAGAAGCCAATCATGCAGACACCCTAACCGTAGACCTCTAGCCTCCAAAAGTAAGACAAAATAAATTTCTGTTGTTTAAGCTGTGTAGTTTTCAGTACTTTGTTATGGCAGCCCAATCAAGCCAAGTAAGACCTTAGGTACTCAGTACACGTTCCTTGACTGAATAAACAAGCAATATACAAACCTGGAGTGGACAAAATAGTTTCATGTTATTCATTCCTTGCAAGGATCCTCTCTGCTTCAACTCCCTTTGATTTTCTAGAGAAAATGTTAGTCGCTCAGCCATCTCTGACTCTTTACGACCCCATGGACTATAGCCTCTGTCCATGGGATTTCCAAAGCCATAATACTGGAGTGGGTCACTATTTCCTCCTCCAGGGGATCTTCCTGACCCAGGGATTAAACGCAGGTCTCCTGAGTTACAGGCAGATTCTTTACCATCCGAGTCACCAGGGAAGCCCCAAAGCACACATCTGATGAAGGTAGGATTTGATTTCATGTGTGTAGAGCACAGGGAAAAGGCAGCATATTCCCTCAGCGTTAACCACTTGGACACCCTGTCCTCATTGATTTCTAGAGTGTTTCACAAAGCTGAGACTTTTTCAGGCCAGAGATACAAAATCAATCTGGGTCCTTAGGGTCTGGTAAAGTGGAAGAAAGAGAAGTCATTCGGTCGTGTCTGACTCTTTGTGACCCCACGGACTGACTGTAGCCTACCAGGCTCCTCCGTCCATGGGCTTTTCCAGGCAAGAATACTGGAGTGGGTTGCCATTTCTTTCTCCAGGCGATCTTCCCAACAGAGGGATTGAACCCATGTCTCCTGCATTGCAGACAGATGCTTTACCATCTGAGCCACCAGGGAAGTCTAAGGTCTGGTAAAGGCACCTCGAATCACTTGGTGGTGGGCTCGTCCAGTCCTGAGCTCATCCAGATTCTGAGTCCCTATTTGGATTTAGTGCAAGGGACGCTGTGATTGATTAGCAATGCCTTTTCTGACGGGGGGGTGGGTTAAGTGGAGGCATCCAGGCCAATCCTGACCCAGAAGCTGCTGCTTAGGGTGCAATTAGGCACAGGCACTAAAAAGCAGAGATGTTACTTTGCCAGCAAAGGTCCATCTAGTCAAGGCTATGGTTTTTCCAGTAGTCATGTATGGATGTGAGAGTTGGATGGTGAAGAAAGCTGAGTGCTGACGAAATGAAGCTTTTGAACTATGATGTTGGAGAAGACACTTGAGAGTCCCTTGGACTGCAAGGAGATCCAACCAGTCAATCCTAAAGAAAATCAGTCCTAAATATTCCTTGGAAGAACTGATGCTGAAGCTGAAACTCCAATTCTTTGGCCACCTGATGCTAATAACTAACTCACTGGAAAAGACCCTGATGCTGGGAAAGATTTAAGGCAGGAGGAGAAGGGGATGACAGAGGATGAGATGGTTGGGTGGCATCACCAACTCAATAGACATGAGTCTGAGTAAGCTCTAGGAGTTGGTGATGGACAGGGAAGCTTGTCTTGCTGCAGTCCATGGCGTCGCAAATGGTTGGACATGGCTGAGTGACTGCAATGATCTGATTGAGGCACAGGCAGCTGGTACCAGCACAGGCACCTCCTCTCTAAGCAGTGTATTATTGCAGTCCCACCCTCAATGGCCTCCCAGGTTCTGCATGTGCAAGAAGAAGAAGAAGGACCATGGTGGGTGGAGGAGATGGTAAGAGTCTGCTGCTCAGATGACCAAGGAGTCCCCTCGGTCAGTAAAGCTCTTGAGTTCAAAACAGTCTATACAGGTACAGCATGGCATGCATGCTAGTGCGTCTGACAGAAGGTGAATTCCGTTCCATAAATACTCATTTAACACCTTTCACAATATGTGCACAATATGTACGAAGTTGGTTCAGTCATGTCCAACTCTTGGCGACCCCAGGGACTGTAGCCTGCCAGGCACCTCTGTCCATGGGATTCTCCAGGCAAGACTACTGGAGTGGGTTGCCATGCCCTCCTCCAGGGGGATTTTCCCAAGCCAGGGATCAAACTTGTGTATCCTTAAGTCTCCTGCATTGGTAGGTGGGTACTTTACCACTAGTGCCACCTGGAAAACTCCCGCTTTTCACAGGCCCAGCATTGTGCTGAGCACCATGAGGACATAGAAATATCTGAGTCCTGTCTCTCAGGGGCCAATAGTCCTCTCGGGAATGTAACTGGCCAGGTGATGTGTGTACACGTGGTCCAGGAAAGGAAGTTGGGGGAGGTGGCGCCCAGATACTAAGAGACAGCTGTGATGTCCAGTCAGGAGGGCCTCCTGTGACAGCTCAAGGGAAGTCGGGGCTGCAGGGAGCAGGAAATAGCCTTGCCTTGGGGCATGGGAGTCAGGCCACTGACTCTGTTGTGCTGAGCTAAGGGCAAGGACGTGGGCCCTTCAGAAAGTACCGAGGGCCAGCCCGTGGGGGTCACAAGGAGTAAGACCAGTGCCTAGTAGAGCCTAGGTCCTTGACAGAGCATGGTAACTACTAACCAGCTGGGCCTCTACCTCATGCCCCAGCTGGGGAGCCTTATCCAACAGAGGTGGGTGAGGGGTCAGGTGCCCCATGGCCAATGGGGGGCAGAAGCATCCTGCAGGCCCCAGCAGCCAAAGTTGCTAAGGAAATGAGGACAGAGTGCAAGGAGCATAGGGCAGGACATGCTGGGTGACAAGAACTCCCAAAACAAAGGCTCAGAGGCACAGAAAAGACAGCAGATGCCTGACCTGCTGGAGCAGAGGGATGGGGATGGGGTGAAGAGGCAAACAGAGGGTGTAGGGCAAGTCAGACAACTGAGCTCTTAGCAGCTTAGTGGAGAGACCACACACTATAGCTGGTGGAACTGGATGGCTGGGGATCAAGTCCTGACTTCCTCTTCCCAGCTGTGCCACTTTAGGCAACTTACTTAACCTCTTTGAACTCTGGTCCTTCAACTAGGGATGACAACAGCACTTGCCTCACACGGTTGTGGTAAGGACTGAGTTACAAACTATGAATCACTGAGAACAGTGTACTGACACGTAGTGTTCAGTAAACATCTACAAAGGTGATAGTTATGTAGAGTAAAGCAGTCGGAACATGAACCAATATTTTCCAGATTGTTTCCCATGGGATCCTCAACTAAAAGATGCGTCCATCCAAAAGATTCTTACAGCCAATTTTGGAAAACGTCTCCTGTTATATCCACATCAAGCTCTGACAAGTCCACAGTGAGAAAAACAAACAAAACCAAAAAATCCTAACTTTATTTAGCCCAGTGTTTCCCAAACCTAGAGGATTATGGAAACCTCTGCATACCTTGGAGGACAGTGCTACACAAGCCACCAGTATGGAAAGTGCTGTGGAGGTGTGCAGTAGGGGAGTCTATGAAAGTGGTGGAAAGCATCTCCAGGAAAAGCCATGTGGCAGGGGTTGAGCCACAGCGAGATTCCTGTGCCCAGAGAGGAGAAGGGAATAAGGCCAGTGAATTGCCAGAGCTGAGAGCCCCAGAGAAGAAGGGGTGGGCAAACAGGGTTGACCCAGGGCAGGGCAGACAGAGAAGAGAGAAGATACAGAGGCGATTCTGAACATTACATTTGAGGAGGGAGGAAATGCAAGAGCAAAAAGGAGGTGAGGGCTGAGGGCCACCCCTCATTCCACCCAGCCCCTGGTCACCCTTCCTGATTTGTGCCTGAGGTGGTATAAGCCCTGTGGCTTCCCACAGGATAGGGGGGTCTGGAGAGAGAAGGGTGGCAGCAGCTGCTTACTGGGAGAGAATAACAACTGGAAGACACAGAGACGTTCTATCCCTGCTATACAAAGACTATGTGATTAGAGAATTGACAACAGTTGTCCAGGGCCTCTAGGCTGAACTTCGGGCTGGTGATGAAAAGAAGCAGAAGCTATACTCTGCACTCCAGGAATGGGCTCTGCTGACCATTAAAGGCTGAGCGACTTCAGGGAAGTTGCTCCATGTCTCTGGTCCAACCTTCTTCTAAGTTTGGTCCTCAAGCCCCACTTCCTTTGTTCTTGGTTACATCAGCCACAGCCATAACATTTCTCCACCCTTGCTCTGGTACCAAAGGCCTTCCCCACCCCATGTACTCAAGTTTCTGCACCCTATCACTGTCATCACCCCACCCGTGGCCTCCTGGCCCAGTCACTCACCCCTGGAAGGCCTGCTGGCAGCATTGGTACACCTCAAAGCTGTTGCTGCTGAGGGTCTTGTTCAGGAGGGGCACAAAGTCCACTGCAGGTCCCCTGGGCATGTAGAGGATGCCTGTGCAGAGAAAGCAGCTAGTGGGCAGGGTCCAGCCCCTTACTATCCCCCTCAACCCTACCCAACGATTGCCAGAGAGGCCAAGGCCCCAGTGCCTAGCCCTGGACTGAGCCCACCAGGCCTGTACTCACTGGTCACACAGGCGTTCACCAGGGACACACAGGCCCCCGTGCAGTGCGCCTGGAGCACGATCTTGGAGAATTTGCCCATCCACTGGGGAGACATGGAGGCTTCAGGAGGACAGGAGGGCTCAGGTCCAGGACTCCACAGGCCCCTCTGGCTTTGTCTGCTTACCAGCCTTCCTCTTCTGGGGGCCATAGGAACAGACGCTGCCCTCCTGATGCTTGTTGAATCAGAGAGTCCTCATTGGCCTGACTAGATAGCAGTCCACACTTCCCCACGTGTCATCAGTGGCAGGTGTAGGGAAAGAACATTGAGTTTGGAGTCAGGCAGACCCAGGATTAAACACAGGTTCATCCATTTATTAGGATTGCCTGGTGGCTCATATGGTAAAGAAAGCTCCTGTCTGCAATGCAAGAGACCTAGGTTGTATCCCTGGGTTGGGAAGATCCCCTGGAGAAGGGAATGACAACCCACTCCAGTATTCTTGCCAGGATAATTCCACGGACAGAGAATCCTGATGGGTTGCAGTCCATGGGGTTGCAAAGAGTCAGATACGACTGCACGACTAACACAGTGACAGTTAACAGCCACTTTATAGCTGAGTGACTCGGGTCACATTTCACTTTTGCACAGCTCAGTTAGCTTTTCAATAAAACAGCATGGTTGCACCACTAGGCAGGGGACTGTGAAGGGTGAAACGTTTTTGTTTTTTTTTTTTGTAAAAAGCTAATAGTTCTATAGAGACTTCCTCCCCAGGCCCCACAGGGCCTATCTGTCCACTGTGGGTATGGGAACTGGCAGGTCAAAGCTTCGGCCGGGCAGCCAATGCCATGCCTCTGGACCCCTCCTAGGGCCCTGGGCCAGCCAAGCAGCAGAGTAATCATGAAATTCCAGGGTTGGGAGGGAGTTCCATGACCTCCTTGTTCAGGCTCTGCCTTAGACCAAGAGGAGAACTGAGGCATACAGATCTCTTGGAAGTTGTAGGTATCTGAGAGCCAGAACTGGAGACCAACCCCTGCTGCAATCCCTGCCCTTTATAGGAGGCTGGGGAGGCCCCACTAGGACTCACTCAGGCCTCTCAGCATGATCCCAATGGAGCTGAAGTTGGTGAATCCGCAGAGGGCTTAAGTTCAGATTTTATTTTATTCTTATTTAATTTTTAACTTTTTGGCCAGGCCACACAGCTTGTGTAATCTTAGATCCCCAAACAGGGATTGAACCCATGTCCCTGCATTGGAAGCATGGAGTCTTTAACTGCTGCATCATCAAGGAAGTCCCTAGAGTAGGTATGTAAGCAACACAACTCTCTTTCCCTTTTGCTGTGAACACTTGTGTAATTTCCTAGAAGTACTAATATCCAACATGGGATAATTTGGGTAGAATAAAAAGGCTTAGACCCATACCTTGCACCACAAAAAACTAATTCTAGATCAATTAAAGCAGATACATATTAACACTTTAAACATTAAATATTAGAAAATATAGGATAATATTAGTATTGTTACAGAATAGCATTTTGCTCTCATCCTGGAGAGGAGCAAACTGAGGCTCTTATAAGTGACTGAAGAAGTTCACACAGCAAAAAGGCAGTTGTGTCACAATTTGAACTCAGTTTTGTCTGACTCCCAAGATCACATCATTTTAACTACTTCATCATACTGTTTCAGGAACTTAACCTTTACCAGGAGGTAAGTTTCTAAATTTAGAAATAATGTAAGAAATGCAGAGGTTTGGTATAAATTTGTAGTTTTAGAAAAAAATTCTGAATATGGAATGAAGAGAAACAAAAATAAAAATAACCAGGAAAAAATATATGTAGAAAATGTGGAACTTCCTGGTGGTTCAGTGGCTAAGACTCCATACTTCCAATGCAAACAGTCCAAGTTTGATTCCTAACTGGGGGGCTAAAATCCTACATGATGCATGGTGTGGCCAAAATGTTTTAAAAAGAAAATGAAAAAGAGTCAATATCTTTATAACATACAGAGTTTTATACATTGATTGAAAACATTAAGGTACTTGCATTCTGCTTACTCACCTACAATCACCCTCCAGACAGCAGCCCAACTACTGCTAAAATGTCAGAAGTCAAATTTTCAGTGACTTCAAACTGTTCTTTGGCCTGGGCCACTCTGTTACGATTAACACCTGTTCTAAGTGGACTTCTCTCACTTCTCCAAACCAGTGCTTTGGACAACCTCAGAGCCTTTGAATATACCTCTTTCTTTGCCTGGAATGCTAGTACCCATTTCTTCTGGCCTCTGCCCCTCCCTCCAAGTCTTGGTCTAAATATCCATCTCACTGAAGTCTTTTTTTGTCCGCAATGCATAGCACGTGGAATCTTAGTTCCCTGTCGTTGGAAAGAACCTGAGCCCCCTTCAGTGGAATCGGAGAGTCTTAACCACTGACTAGGGAGGCCTCCCCTGTCCAGTCAGTCCTATCTAGTCAAGGATAGACCCCATCCCTGATTCTTTTTATTGTTTCCATCATAGAATTTACTGCAGATTGTGGTTTAAAATTTTGTATTCCTTTGTTTTCTTGTGTCTTTCACTAGATGTAAGTTTCATGTCACCAGGGACCATGTCTGTCTAATTCCCCATTTTATCTCTGGTACACAGAAGAAGGCCTGGCAACTCAGAGGTCTCAACAAATACTTGCTGAAGTAATGAATTTCATTGAAAAATATCCTGAAGGCATATGAGTATGTGTGTGCTCAGTCACTTTAGTCATGTCTGAGTCTGAGACTCCATGGACCGTAGGCTGTCAGGCTTCTCTGTCCATGGGATTTCTCAGGCAAGAATACTGAAGAGGATTGCCATTTCCTCCTCCAGGTGGTCTTTCCAATCCAAGGATCAAACCTGTGTCTCCTGAATTCCAGGTGGATTATTTACTGCTGAACCACCAAGGAAGCCCAAAGGTACATACTGCCGCTGCCTCTAGAGAAGACAGTGATACTGGAGCTAAAATTAGGAGTGCGGGGAAATCTGAGCTTTTTACTCCATACAAACCTTAACAAAAACTAAAGAGTACATTTCTTTATCACTAGAAAATAATTTCAAAGACACAAAAAATATTTTATATTAAAAGCTCCTAGTAACCCAGGAAACACACGTTAAAACAATGAGCTATTATTATTTGCCCATTAAAGTAGCAATACTTATTCTTGTTTTTAAAAGGCTGCTCTGCCTGTTCAGGTGTAGTTAAATCAATGCTCACAGGCAGAGCTGGGGTGGTTTCAGTTGTTATAACTCTTTGCAAAAGTTACTGGCAGCACACACACAAGGATTCATGCCATACAATTCAGTCATCCCACATCTTGAAAATCTCCTGTGGAAACCGTCTTCTTAGAGGGAAACTTTCAGTGTAAAACCAACTCATTTCAGCACTGAGTATAAGAGCCAAATGGTAGAATTAGATATTATATTATTATGTTTACATTTATTATCGTATAATTAGATATAATTGACTATATATTATAATAGGTGTCATTTGGGGATGATGATATAATGAATAATTTTTTGATTCTTAAACATGTTACATTGGCTGTTATTCTTTTCAAAAGTGTCACTTTAGAAAGCTTTTACAGGTGTTTTTTTTTAAGTCTTAACTGCACAAACCAACCCCTGAGCTGAATTCCATATATTGGAGATTAATGTGGTGAGATCTTTCTGTTTTACTCTCTTAGCTCCTCATTGGAGTTTCACACCCATTCCTTTTGGGGTAGTGGTGGCAGATATGACACTAGTTTTCCAACAGAAGAGGCAAGGTGCAGTAGCTTGCCCAAGGCCATAGGATGGTAGCCTGTCTACATAAGGAGTTCAGATATCTTCAAGAGAGAGAGAGAAGTGAAATGAACTGAGAGTTGCTCACTCATGTCCGAGACTTTGTGACCTCATGGACTATTCTAGTATTCTCCAGGCCATAATACTAGAGTGGGTAGCCTTTCCCTTCTCCAGGGGATCTTCCCAACCCTTCTGCACTGCAGGCAGATTCTTTACCAACTGAGCCATCAGGGAAGCCAAGAGATAGAGAGACTTTGAGAAAGATGACAGTGAAGCCTGAAGCTGTCTTGTTTCCCATGGCAATGAGATGTGGGAGGTTGAGCACCACCTCTGTGTGTCTCATCCAGGCCTGTACAGGGACAGCTGCATCATGCCCTGACGCAGTTAGGGGACGGGAACACTCACAGAGATTCACTGCTTTTTGGAGCCAACCTATTCCTCACTGCCTGCAAGGCAGCGCTGCTTGTATTCAGAGAGCCCCTGATAGGCCACAAACTCCTTCAGAAACAGCTTCATCCCCAGCAGCTCTGTCACCACCGAGCAGTCCTCCAAGGCCATGCCCATCAGGGAAGTCACTGGCCGCAGGATGTAGGAGCAGATGAGCTGAGGCACAAAGCAAGATGAGCCGCTGGGACTTGGGTTGATCTGGGCTCTGTGGGCGTCCACCCACAGTCGCCACTGGCCTGAACCACCCCCTCCACAGGTCGAGAGGGACTGTACCTGGAAGCTGTACCCCTGGATTTCCACCATGTTTCCCGGCCAGGAGAGGACATCGCTGATGAAGTCCAGCACGGCCAGAAAGGCAATCAAGTTGGCCATGATGTTGGTCACGACCTTCATGAACAAGGCAGCCCCACTGGTAGCTGCTTCTAAGAGGTTTTGAACATCTCTGTCAATGGGACAAAGAGATATCATTATAGGCCTTTCTCCACAGGTTCAGGGCTCCCTGTCCTTCAGGCTCAAACTTGGATACAGCATGTCAGAGCCAGGGGTCCATGTTTACCCTCGAGACCAGAAAGCCGCTTGTCCAAGCACTAGGGTAAGGCCCATATGTCTAGTGCAGACATCATCTAAGACAAACCAGGAGCTGCATGCAACTTAACAAGCACTTGGAAGAAGGCAGATCTGAATAGAGATGTGTTGCCAATATACACACCAACTTTCAGAGCTTTAGTACAAGATAATATGAAATAGCTGTCAAATTAAAAAAAACACCTTTGTTTATTCAGCTGTACCAAGTCTTAGTTGTGACACACAGGATCTTTATTGCAGCATTTGTGATCTTTAGTTGAATCATGAGTGGCCTATTTCCCTCCATCCATGCATGCTCAGTCACTCAGTCATTTCCAACTCTTTGTCACTGTAACCAATCAGGCTCCTCTGATGGTCCAAGGAATTCTCCAGTCAAGAATACTATAGTGGGCTACTATTTCCTTCTTCAGGGGATCTTCACCGCCTAGGGATAGAACCAATGTCTTCTGCATTGCCAGGCAGATTCTTTACCACTAAGCCACCTGGGAAGCCCCTAGCTTCCTGACCAGGGATCAAACCCACACCCCCTGCATTGAGAGCATGGAATCTTAACCA
>SRVM01030860.1:0-47854 GCA_007570785.1 Antilocapra americana
TTAGAGTCAGGATTCAAACACAGGCAGTCCAGCAGTGTCTTAACTATCACACTCTTAACCAGCGTATTACACAACTTTTCCCAAGGCTTGTGAGATTAGGTTCAATGAAATCTATATGACATTCTAATAACAGTATTTATTGTAGACAACAGAGATCCCTGAAGACTATATAAAATCTCAAAAGGTATCAGAAGCTAGACTCAGCCTAAGGAATGATGCATTAGTGTTGAAAGTCTCTACTTAATGAGACTGCAGGTCACCTAATGACTCAGCTTATTGAGAGAGTTTAATAAAGCTCTTAATAAAGCTTGGAAGATAAGGACATCTTCAAAAGATGATAGCCACATCAGAAGAGCCCCACGAATTTTCAAAAAATCAACAAATTATTTGGAAATTATTACAATAATTTGATGAAAGAACTGAACTTCAACTTACATCACTTTTAAGCCATTTTAGTAGATACTTTAGAACAAATCACCCCCTCCAGCCAAGTGCCACAGCTCCCAGGACATCTGGCCTTCTGAGCACTCAGCTAGTGCTGCCTCCACGTGTGGTTTGAAAATCAAAGAAAATATACTTCAAAGTTTTTAGTAAACTGGTTATTAGTATTTCCAAAGTGGTCCTTACATATGTTTAATATCAAAAAACCCCTCAACCTTCAGGGTGGCAGTTTCCACCTGAAGTGACCAGAGCCTCCTAGCCAATAGCTGTCAGTCAGTAAACCCTACAATTATTTTCTAAGTGTTCTATAGCAGCAGTCCCCAGCCTTTTGGGCACCAGGGACTGGTTTCATGGAAAACAATTTTCCCATGGTTTGGTGGGGGAGTTGCAAGCAGTGGGAGAAGCTATAAATACAGATGAGGCTTGGCTCCCTCACCTGCCACTCACCTCCTGCTGTGAGGTTCCAGGGGTTGGGGACATTCCCCCGCCTCCCCTCCGCTTTATAGAAACAGTGCCTTTAGTTCAGTTCAGTCGCTCAGTTGTGTCTGACTCTTTGCAACCCCATGAACCACAGCACGCCAGGCTTCCCTGTCCATCACCAACTCCCGGAGTCCACTCAAACCCTTGTCTATCGAGGTGGTGATGCCATGCAACCATCTCATCCTCTGTCGTCCCCTTCTCCTCCTGCCCTCAATCTTTCCCAGCATCAGGGTCTTTTCCAATGAGTCAACTCTTCACATGAGGTGGCCAAAGTATTGGAGTTTCAGTTTCAACATCAGTCCTTCCCATGAACACCCAGGACTGATCTCCTTTAGGATGGACTGGTTGGATCTCCTTGCAGTCCAAGGGATTCTCAAGAGTCTTCTCCAACACCACAGTTCAAAAGCATCAATTCCTCAGAGTTCAGCTTTCTTCACCATCCAATTCTCACATCCATACATGACTACTGGAAAAACCATAGCCTTGACTAGATGGACCTTTGCTGACAAAGTAATGTCACTGCTTTTCGATATGCTGTCTAGGTTGGTCATAACTTTCCATCCAAGGAGTAAGCGTCTTTTAATTTCATGGCTGCAATCACCATCTGCAGTGATTTGGGAGCCCAAAAACATAAAGTCTGACACTGTTTCCCCATCTATTTCCCATGAAGTGATGGGACCAGATGCCATGATCTTATTTTTCTGAATGTTGAGCTTTAAGCCAACTTTTTCACTCTCCTGTTTCACTTTCAGCAAGAGGCTTTTTAGTTCCTCTTCACTTTCTGCCATAAGGGTGGTGTTATCTGCATATCTAAGGTTATTGATATTTCTCCCGGCAATCTTGATTCTAGCTCGTGCTTCTTCCAGCCCAGTGTTTCTCATGATGTACTCTGCATGTAAGTTAAATAAGCAGGGTGACAATATACAGCCTTGACATATTCCTTTTCCTATTTGGAACCAGTCTGTTGTTCCATGTCCAGTTCTAACTTGCTTCCTGACCTGCATACAGGTTTCTCAAGAGACAGGTCAGGTGGTCTGGTATTCCCATCTCTTCAAAATTTTCCACAGTTTATTGTGATCCACACAGCCAAAGGCTTTGGCATAGTCAATAAAGCAGAAATAGATGTTTTTTCTGGAACTCTCTTGCTTTTTTGATAATCCAGGGTATGTTGGCAATTTGATCTCTGGTTCCTCTGCCTTTTCTAAAATCAGCTTGAACATCTGGAAGTTCACTGTTTAGATATTGCTTAAGCCTGGCTTGGAGAATTTTGAGCATTACTTTACTAGCGTGTGAGATGAGTGCAATTGTGCAGTAGTTTGAGCATTCTTTGGCATTGCCTTTCTTTGGGATTGGAATGAAAACTGACCTTTTCCAATCCTGTGGCCACTGCTGAGTTTTCCAAATTTGCTGGATTGAGTGCAGCACTCTCACAGCAACATCTTTCAGGATTTGAAATAGCTCAACTGAAATTCCATCACCTCCACTAGCTTTGTTTGTAGTAATGCTTTCTAAGACCCAATTGACTTCACATTCCAGGATGTCTGGCTCTAGGTGAGTGATCGCACCATCATGATTATCTGAGTCATGACGATCTTTTTTGTACAGTTCTCCTGTGTATTTTTGCCACCTCTTGTTAATATCTTCTGCTCTGTTAGGTCCATACCATTTCTGTCCTTTATCGAGCCCATCTTGGCATGAAATGTTCCCTTGGTAGCTCTAATTTTCTTGAAGAGATCTCTAGTCTTTCCCATTCTGTTGTTATCCTCTATTTCTTTGCATTGATTGCTAAGGAAGGCTTTCTTATTTCTCCTTGCTATTCTTTGGAACTCTGCATTCAGATGGGAATATCTTTCCTTTTCTCCTTTGCTTTTCGCTTCTCTTCTTTTCACAGCTATTTGTAAGCCCTCCTCAGACAGCCATTTTGCTTTTTTGCATTTCTTTTTCTTGGGGATGGTCTTAATCCCTGTCTCCTGTACAATGTCACAAACGTCCATCCATAGTTCATCAGGCACTCTGTCTATCAGATCTAGTCCCTTAAATCCATTTCTCACTTCCACTGTATAATCATAAGGGATTTGATTTAGGTCATACCTGAATGGTCTAGTGGTTTTCCCTACTTTCTTCAATTTAAGTCTGAATTTGGCAGTAAGGAATTCATGATCTGAGCCACAGTCAGCTCCCAGTCTTGTTTTAGCTGACTGTATAGAGCATCTCTATCTTTGGCTGCAAATGATATAATCAATCTGATTTCAGTGTTGACCATCTGGTGATATCCATGTGTAGAGTCTTCTCTTGTGTTGTTGGAAGAGGATGTTGCTATGACCAATGTGTTCTCCTGGCAAAACTCTATTAGCCTTTGCCCTGCTTCATTCTGTACTCCAAGGCCAACAGTGCCTTACCTCAGGCTTTTCTCTCTCTGGTACTGCCTTTCTTGTTCCCTCCTCCTTTTGAAAAAAACTCCTACATATCCTTCAAGGCTTAGTTCCAAAACCACTTCTCTGTGAAGCCTTCCCCACACAACCCTCTCCAGGTAGCAGGTCACCTCTCCTGCCAAGTCCCACAGCTTTGAGGGCATCTGACCTTTGCCACCCTCAGCTGAACTGCCTGCCTCCTTTCATGGTTCTCGCAGTTCTGCTTCCAGCACACCTCACCCTCTTTAAGGCAAGCTTGGGTCAGATGTCAAATGTCAGATTATCTGAATAATGAATCTGTCCTCAGGGTCCAGCAGAGGCAAGACCCGGGAGAATCCTTTGTAAAATGTTCCTAAATGGAACGGAATTGGATTTGTTTGAACCCTGTGAGGGTTTGACCTGTTTCAGTCTCCCATCTGCCTGGATCAGAAAGCTGGTCACCTGACCTTGAGGGTAACCATGGCAGAGGAGTGATCTGATTAGAAAGGTGCCCAGGGAAGACCTGTGTAACTTTGTTGGGAAGAGAATAAGGTGCTGAGAGCCAAGAGCCTTTGAGGGAAGGTTGGAGGCACCATGGGTGATCTCACTCCAAACTCTTTACAGTCTTCCAGCCAACCAGACACTCCTTTCCAGGTGCCCAGCCTAATAGCTATCTATCAGCAATATTTACACATATACCAACCAGATGCCCAGACACACCCAAAACCAGGCATCCTCACACACCAGACACAATCACATGGATACATACTCAACCAAACATACAGACCCAAACCAGCCACACATATCCAGATGAATATACCCCAGTGAATAACACATATACACTTAGCCAGGCCCACACCAAGGCACATAACTGAGCACAAACAGCTCACAGCCAGACACACACTCAGCCAGCACACAGGAGAGACACACAAGCAGACCCTGGTGTTTGCAGTGAAGAAACCTAAACCCGCTGCCTCGCACGGATAGGGCCTCCCCGCACACGCAGGAATCCTCTCCATCATGCGGAATCGCTGCAGCAACCCCATTAGCCCAGATTTCCTCCTCATCAACCAGGGAGGGGCAGCTGCTCTCTGGGGGCAGATTGATTTATCCAACTAATTAGCCCCAATTAATATTAATACACAGTTTCAGAAACTGCAGCAGCTAGGACAGAGGACCTGTCCACTGGGGCCATCAATCACCATCTGGGGAGATGGCAAAGGACACTCAGGAACTCTAGAGCATGGGGACAGCACCTCAGGCACTAGCCCACCCCCCCCCCCCAGAGGGAGTCCACTGCAGTCACCCAAGACACCATGAGCCCACCTCTCCTTGGGCAGATGGGGAATCCAAGGCCCAGAAAACGGATGGTCACATCGCGCAGGCTACCCAAAAAACCAGAGTCGCCATGCAGAGTTGTCTCCATGCCTCTCCCTCCCCGCTCTCTGCCACTATGGACAGACTCTGCTCTGGACAGACATACCCACATCTCAACTGCCAGCCACAGCGAGCGCCTCGTTGTTTTGCACCATTGCCAGTCAAACTGTCCAAGCCCCCGTGTGAGAAACATAGCTTCCGGCAGACTCACAGATTTAGAAAACGAACTTAAGGTTGTCAGGGAGAAGGATGCAGGGAAAGGATAGTTAGGGAGTTTGGGATCGACATGTACACACTGCTGTATTTTAAATGGATAACCAACAAGGATCTACTGTATAGCCCAGGGAACTCAGCTCAGTGTTATATGGCAGGCTGAATGGAAGGGGAGTTTAGCGGAGAATGGATACACGGATACACGCATATACATGGCTGAGTCACTCTGCAGTCCACCTGAAACTACCATAGCTATACCCCAATATAAAATTGGAAGTTTAAAGGACAAGAAAATAAATTAACTAAACTCAGATTCACTTCAGAGCCGTGCTCTTAACAATTTAAGGAAAGAAACATAGCTTCCTGCGAAGACTCCACCTTCAGTGATCCCCAGTGTTTTGCGTCTGTCATGTGCTAAGCAAACATTTGCAGAACCCCCATGTGGGGGATGAGGGGGACGAGAGGCAGAATTTGAAGACCAGGGTCCTGTCCCAGTGGGGTCTAAGGGTGCTCAGGGGCTGAAAGAAGCCTGGCCTCCTACCTCCAGTTGCCTCCATCAATTTTAGTTCAACAAATAGCCCAGGTAAATTCCCACCATGCAGCCGAGCCCTGTGACAGGCTGCTCCTGACCTCAGGGGGCTCAGAGGACACAGATGAAGGAGGAACTGATGGGGACACAAGAAGCCAGCTTAGGGAGCTGAGCGGGGGCGCTGCTCCATGTCTTCTGAAGGAGATGAAGTCACGGGAGGAGCTTTTTCCTGAGGTGGGACCCACTATTGGGACTGAGGGTCACTCCACTCACCTGCTGCCGGAGACGTTCTGCCAGGGCTGCCATCCGCCTCAGAGCCTCCTCCCTACGCTTCTGTGCCCTGGGGATCTTGCTCCTTGCTGGAGCCTGCCACCAGAAGAGCAGGGTGGCCCGCAGCAAGACAGCCCCTAGCAGGGCCACTGGGAGTAACACCGCTAGCAGGTAAGACAGCCAAATCATCACAGGCATTGTGGACCCGTGCAGAGGCACCAATGTCTTCCTCAGGAAGGCTGCCTTTTTGTCAGCTCCACCCTCCCACACCTGTTTCCCAAAGGGGCAGGAACCCCAGCTGTTGGCAGAACCTAACCTCATCCCAACTAGCTCTTACAGCCATCTGGACCAATCCATATGCAAATTAAGTCCTCTGTTCCTCGGGCCAGGCAGATGAATGGGCCGTGGCAGAAACTAGCCTGCAGAGGAGCCCAAGACACCAGGTGGGCAGGTGACTAGGCTCTGATCCCACTTCCTTCACAGTCTCCTCCCTCATCCCACCCCTCAGACACCCCGCCAGCACCCCAACCTGACCCTGTCCAGTTCTCAGTGGGTTGCTCCTATGGTTTCCTGTGCTTTGCAGGATAATCACCAACCCCCTTAACATGGCTCTCAGGCCACAGGGAGGTGGACTGAACAGCCCACCTGCCCAGAATTAGCAGCTCATTCTGGGGGTGTCTGAGGCCCAAGTTTCTGAGAAGAAAGTAAGGGACACCTGGGGATGCAGGCAAGGTTCAGGAGGCATCTGTCCCAGGAGACATGATGTCAGGAAGTGAAGACCAAGGCAGGCGGGCATAGTCTTCGCCCCCTCCCCTGCCAGCCCCCCTGAACTTTTATTCCTGATTTCCCAGGCGAGGCCACTGCTACCCCTGGGACTGAAGCTTCCCTAGTCTACTGCTTCACCTTCCCATCTCCCATTTTCTCATTGGACGAGGGACTCCCTACCACCAAAGAGAGCAGGCAGCTTCAGGGTGGGGTGGGGTGGGGTGGGGTGAGGAGGTGGATGTGACTTTCTGCAGGAAAGACCAAGAGGATGTGCAGTGGCAGAGCAGGAAGGACTTGATGTGGGAGTCCTTCTGCGCCCGTCTGTTTGGGCCTGGTCCTCTGTATCAGAGAGAGAGAAGGGAGGAGTCAGAAACATCTGAGGCTGCCAGTCACTGGCAACCTGGACCCTCAAGACTGGGAAGTCAGAAGCAGATTTGGTGGGAAAGAGATGGGTCTGTGGTTTGTGATGTTGAGTCTGAGCACCCAGAGCCGAATTGGAGTCAGCAGTTGACCCACTGATCATGTCTTAAAAAATAACCCCAAGGTCACCTACCCTCTACCACTCTTCACCATCTCTGAGAGGCCTCTGGAATTAGCCTTCCTTGACATTTGCAGACTCCCTGTGACTTCCTCCTGTTCTCCCACGGTTCCTTTCCCCACCCCAACGTGCTGTCGCTGAACCCTGACTTACCCTGGCTGCTCAGGTCCCCCAGGCATCGATCAGCAGAAACATCCCTGCTGCACCTGGGGCCTTGTTACATCACCCTTTCCAGAACTGCACTCCTCCGTTCCCTCACCTCATTTTGTCTTCGCATCACACTTACCATCCACTGAAATCATCGTTACTTATTTCTTGCCTCCCTCCCTGAAAAATAAGCTTCTTAAAAGCAAGTACCTCATCAATCTTTTGCAAAGTGCCTGGCACATGGCAGTTGCTCAGTGATACTTCTTAAATGGAGGAATAACAAATGGGTCGAGCCCTTTATTCCTGCCTTTACCTGTCTGGATCTCCTCTATTACCTTTATGGCTCCTTTCCAGCAGCATTTAACACCTTATGTCTCTCCCATCTTAAAAAAATAATAATAAAAACAAATTCTTGAAGACCTTCTCAGATCTGCATCCTACATAGCTACCACGTTGACATGTTTCTTCTACTCCCAGCCAAGCTTCTCCAGTTATCTACCCTTGCTGCCTTTATTTGCTCATCTGTCATTCACTCCTCCACCCAATCCAATCTGATTTATGCCAAGTCATTCCAACAATCTTCCCAAAGTTAATGCAGCCATATTTGAAGTCATTGCCTCCACCTTCTTCCTTAATTTATTTATTTATGGTTGCGCTGGGTCTTCATTGCTACATGTGGGCTTTCTCTAGTTGCAGTGAGTGGGGCTACTCTTTCCTTGTGATGCATGTGCTTCTGATTTCGGTGGCTTATCTTGTTGCAGAGCACGGGCCCAGTAGTTGCGGCGCACAGACTTAGTTGCTCTGCAGCATGTGGGATCCTTCCAGACCAAGGACCGAACTAGTGTCCCCTGCATTGGCAGGCAGATTCTTAACCACTGGAACACCAGGGTTATCACTCCATCCTTCTTTTTTTCTTTTTTTTTAAATTGTATTTGTTTATTGGCTACACCATGTAGCATATGAGATCCTAGTTCCTTGACAAGGGATTAAAACTGTGTCCTCATGCTTTGGAAAGTGGAGTCTCAACCACTGGACCTCCAGGGAAGTCCCTCCACCCTTCTTAAAATACATTTATTTCCTGGCTTTTGTGACAATGCTGCTCTTGGCTTAAATGTCACTTCCTTCAGGAAGTGTTCCCTGACACACACACACACACCCAGGATAAACCAGGTACCATTTAGTTTACTTTCATAAAACAAAATAGTGCTTCAGCTTTATGGCACTTCTAACAAGTGTTTTTATGTGATTATGCATTTGAGGTCTGTTGCTAGAAGAATGGGGAAAGCTTCCTTCTTGCAGGGACAATTTCTGATTGGTTACCCAGAGGTGATACCTGGGGGAGGAGTTCAATATATTTATTGGTGATGGTGATGAAGGGGGTATCCTAGAAATGGGGAAGTGGATGGATGAGGACTTGCAGACTAAGAGAAAGTCACAGGTTGAATATAGACTGGGAGCTATTTGTCCTTATGGGCACAAGTCAAGGTCACAGCTGTAGTAAGATAAATGTGAAAAGGGCCGAGGGCCAGGGCTGACCAGGACACTCCTGTTTAGGATGAGAGAAGGAACAGGAGGTGCCAGATGGGTTCGCTAATAACAAGTCATCCACTCCTCCATTCAACAAGCCTTTGTTGGGTACCCACTGAGTACCAGGCACCATGCTGGGTGCTGGACCTACAAGGGCAAACCCCACACAATCCTGACCCCATGTCATCTCATTTGCCTCAGTACACAGGGACAGATGCCCCCTCTGCCATCAGATGCCACATATAGACAGTACTACCACCAGTCTACATGTGGGGAAACTGGGAGTACCTGCCAAAGCTGAATAGGACATTCAGGACACGATGAGACTTGATCAGGTGGCTGTCTCTTATACCCAGGTTATCTAGGGTATAAAGGCTCTTTCTTTGGCTCTGATCTGATTGATTATTTATTGGTAACTTGAATGAGATTGGAGAGGTTCAGTGTTCAGATTTGTGGACAGACAAAGCTGGGAGACTGAACAGAAAGAGTGCGCAACAGAGCCAGGATCCCAAAGGCTCTCAGCGAGCTGGGGTTCTGGGATAACCCTACAAGATGGTGCCTCTTAAGGACAAGTGGCGGGTACAATGCTGAAACCCTTCTGTAACCAGATACCAGCAGAGGAGCACAGTGCTTGGACATGGCTTCTGTCTCCAGGGTTGCGGTCACTTAGCACAGAACTTGGCACTCAGAGAGGGTTTACTGCTTGTTCTTGGGATGATTGTGCAAACAAAGAAAGTACACTAAGTTTAGAGTGTAGATTCAAGTTTTCTCTGCTCAAGTCTTTGACCTTTAGCAAACTAGCTGATCTACCCAGTGTGTAGGATCTTAGCTCTGACCAGGGGTTGACCTCATGCAGCCTGCATTGGAAGCGCTGTGTCTTAACCATTGGCTTGTCAGTGAAATCCCTGTCAGTAACCCTCTCTGAACTTCAGTTTTCTCATCTACAAAATGGAAGCAATAGTGTCCATTTTTTCCAATGAGATAATGGATTATCAACTCCACAGCCTAACTGATGTTGGATTCTATTATTAAGATGCAGATCCTGCTTTTATGCTTTCAGGCATGAACAAAAGCATCAAGAATACCTTTCAACACAGCCTGACAGTTGTAAGAGGATGGCCACCCTTACCTTGGATTGGTGGGGCAGGGGCCTCCTTAGGTAGAAACGTGAATTCCAGGCAGAGCAAATACAATGAGCAAAGGGCACGGAAATGGGAGGTATACAGTATCCCAAGAACTGCCTGAGGGCCCCAAGGAAGGGGCGGAATCCAGATTGGTCAGTTGCACGATCAGGTGAAGCATGGCCTTGTGGGTCAGAGCCAGGAGTCTGGACTGAGTACAAGCTCTTAGGCGTGATAAGATCTGCTTTTAGAGAGGTCATTCAACCGCCATACAAGTCCTGGCCACAGGACTGGAAAAGGTCAGTTTTCATTCTGATCTCAAAGGGCAAATTCAAAGAATGTTCAAATAACCACACAATTGACTCATTTCACATGTTGGCAAGGTAATGCTCAAAATTCTTCAAGCTAGACTTCAACGGAATGTGAACCAAGGACTTCCAGATGTACAAGCTGGATTTAGAAAAGGCTGAGGAACCAGAGATCAAATTGCCAACATCCACTGGATCATAGAAAAAGCAAGAGAAATCCAGAAAAACATCTAATTCTGCTTCATTGACTACACTAAGGCCTTTGACTGTGTGGATCACAACAAACTGTGGAAAATTCTTAAAGAAATGAGAATACCGGACCTCCTGACCTGCATTCTGAGAAACCTGTATGCAGGTCAGTCAATAAACAACAGGTAGAACCAGACATGAAACAATGGACTGGTTCCAAATTGGGAAAGGAGTATTTCAAGGCTGTATAGTGTCACCCTGCTTATTTAACTTATATGCAGAGTACATCATACAAAATGATGGGCTGGATGAATCCCAAGCTGGAATCAAGATTTTCGGGAGAAATATCAACAACCTCAGATAGGCAGATGATACCACCCTTATGGCAGAAAGTGAAGAGGAACTGAAGAGCCTCTTGATGAAAGTGAAAGAGGAAAGTGAAAAACCTGGCTTGAAACTCAATATTCAAAAGACTAAGATCATGGCATCTGGTCCCATCACTTCATGGTAAATAGATAGGGAAAAAATGGAAACAGTAAGAGACTTTGGGCTCCAAAATGACTGGACAGTGACTTCCGCCATGATGTTAAAAGACATTTGCTCCTTGAAAGAAAAGCTATGACAAACCTAGACAGCATATTAAAAAGCAGAAACATCGCTTTGCCAACAAAAGTCCATATAGTCAAAGCTATGGTTTTTCCAGTAGTCACGTATGGATGTGTGAGAGTTGGACTATAAAGAAGGCTGAGCATTGAAGAACTGATGCTTTAGACCTATGGTGTTGCAGAAGACCCTTGAGGGTCCCTTGGACAGCAAGGAGGTCAAACCAGTCAATCTTAAAGGAAATCAACTCTGAATACTCATTGAAAGGACTGATGCTGAAGCTGAAGCTCCAATCCTTTGGCCACCTGATGGGAAGACCCAACTCATTGGAAAAGATCCTGACATGAGTAACGATTGAAGGCAGGAGAAGGGAGCAACAGAAGAGATGGTTGGATGGCATCATCAACTCAATGGACGTGAGTTTCAGCAAACTCTGGGGGATAGTGAAGGACAGTCTGACCTGCTGCAGTCCATGGGGTCACAGAGTCAGACATGACTGACCAACTAATCAACAACAACAACTCAAATGCCATATGAAAGACAATTGGAGATGACCAGTCTGGAGTGGAAAGGCCAGGCAAGAAGCTCTTGCAGTAGACTAGGGAGTAGAGGAAAAGCTGAGACCAGGCAGTAGCCACGTGACTTAAAGGGCCTTGAGGCCACAAGACTGATGGTCAGACAGGAAGAGGCGGTGGCTGGATTATGCTGTCACTCCTCTGGGCCTCCGCATCTTAGGACATCAGGCAAAGGTTCTGACATAGAATAAATCAGATGTTAATTCTAATTCCCCACCTCATATCTATATGTGGAAAACTGGGAGGACCCACCAAGGCAGGTTGGGACATTCAGGACTTGATGTAACTTGTATTATGTGGCCTCGTCCAAGTCACCAGGAAGTACTTAGATCAGAGCCAAGGAAAGAGCCCCGAGGTTGTCCTGCCCAGAAAACCGGGGAATGAGAGATGGCCACATAATCAGGTCTCAGCAAGTCCTGAATGTCCCAACCAGCCTTGGTGGGTCCTCCCAGGTTTCCCACATACAGAAATTATACCTTTCTGCAAAATGAGAACACAAATACACACAGCAAGGTTAGTAGGATAAAATGACACGATGACTATGAAGGGCCTAGATATTAGCTGGCTCATATTCAGAATGTCCTTCTCACTTGCCCTGATTAAAAATCATCTTATCACTCCATGTATTAAGTGTTAAATATGTGGAGGAGAGTACGGCAATCCACTCCAGTATTCTTGCCTGGAGAATCCCAATGGACAGAGGAGCCTGGCAGGCTACAGTCCGTAGGGTCGCAAAGAGTCAGATATGACTGAAGAGACTGAGAATGCACATTAAAGATGTAGGTCTTTAATAGGACACCTGCCTGCCTCCTTTCATTCAACAAATATGCTCCAGAATGCAGCTCCAAGAAGACGAGACCCTAGTATGCTGCATTTATCACTGCAGTCCCAGCATCCAATACAGCTCCTGGTCCCTAGCAGATGCTCACTTGGTGTTCAGTGAATTAACTAAACACCTTATAGGCACCATTCCACACGCTGGGTACTGTGATGAGCATGACAAAGTACAGTTCTCAGGAAGCTTATTTGAGTAGAGACAAAAAAAAACAAAAACAAAAAACCCATATGATCCTAGATGGTGACAATGGTGTTAAGTCCAAGGGGTGGCCTGTTAGAAGCTGTCAGAGCAATCTGTTTTCCAAGTAGGTGATCAGGGAGGGTGACACTGGTGTCAAGAGTCCCAAGCAGAGGGACAGCTAACACAAAAGGCTCTGGAGCAGAGACCAGCTTGAGATGATTGAGAGACCGTAAGGTACTCGTGTGGCTGGAGCACAGTGAATGAGAAAAAGAGACATCCAAGATGAGGCAGGGGAGGTGGGCAAGGGCCATGTCATGTGGGACCTCAAAGGGCTTGGAGACCAGATTTTCATCTCAGTTCATTGGGAAGCCATTGCAAGGTCTTAGGGAGAAAGGTGACACAATCTGATATAAATTTAGAGTGTATATCACTCAAAATATGATGGGATCACTCTGGCTGCTGTATGGAAAATGGATTGGTTGGACAGGTGGGGAAGGAAGCAGGGACCCGTTTGGTTACTGGTATGCAGGTGAGGGGCAGGAGGCTTGGACCAGTGTAGCTGTGGGGGTGGAACACAGTGGGCACTTGCTCCCTCACTGACCACCTCCCCCACCCTTGGCCCCATCGGCTAACCTTTCCCTTGTCCCTGATCATGGTCGAGCCAACATGCTTCTACCAAAATCTGCCACCCCCACAGGCCCCAGAGCCTCTCAGGGATGACAGACAGGCCTGGAGGAGCTTCAGCACCACTAAGCCCAGAGCTGGGCAGGGCCATGCCGGGATTCAAGTGGGGAATCAATAACCCAGTTATTGATTGGAATTATTGATTGGAAAGAATGGAAGTGAGGTCTGAAAGCACAAGGCTATCATTAACCAAAGAGAGAAATGGGACAGGAAGCTGAGGAAGATGGTGAGTGACTTCATGGAAAGATATGAGCCAAAATGACAAGAGCAGTTATGAGGAATCAAGGCAAAGCGCAGCAGCTTCTTGGTCATCCCAGTCTAGGTGTCTGTATGGGTTAGGCCCTCTAGTCACCTCCCAGGGAGGCTCATATCTGCCCTGAGACTTGCCCCACCGAGGCCGGGTTACTACCGACAGAAAGTACAGGTGCCACTGGGCACATGACATGGAGGGAAAGACACCTCTGGGGAAGCAGGAAAATCTGGGCAGAGAAGGAAGCCTTGGGAAAGCAGTTGTCCTGGAAAGAATCTGATGTGGGTCAGGTGGGGCCAGGGGCCCACCCTGCCCGAGGGCTCAGGCCAGACACGTCTTCGACAGCAAGCAGGCAAGTTAGGGCTGGAGCCAGGGAGGCATGAGGAAGCTCTGCTTGTGGGCCCAAGCGGCCCCCAGAGTGGCCCAGATGAGCTACCCACCGCCCACCAAGCAACACAAGCCCAGACAGCTCACTTGCACCCCAAACCACCGCCCCAGCTCAGGCCCCAGGCCCCCTTCCTCACACTAGGCTAATGGAACAGTCTTGTTACACTCTCCAGGCTCTGCCATTTCAGTCTACGCCTCAGCACACCTGGGTGATCTTTCAAGAGCACCCCATTGCCCTGGAGACTGGATTCAAGTTCCTGAACTGGCCCCCCAAGCCCCCTTGATCTGCCCCCCACCTACCTCTCTGCTGCTCCTCCTGGGCCCACACAGTGCTTCCATCTACCAAACTCGTCCTAATTTTCAGGCGTATTTTCCCTCTCCCTGGGATGTCCTCATCCCCTCCCTCAGCCTCTGGGAACTGTCTCTACACAACACAGGTTCTCCTCCTTCAGGAAGCCTTTCTAGAACATCCAGTCCTTGGCTGGTCCTGTGAGTACTCTCTGCCAGATCATCTTGTCTTAGGCTTGCCCCCCCAGGCCTGTGGGCTGCTCCCCAATAGCATCCCACACTCCCTCCTACCCTGTGCCTAGCCCTGTGCTGGCCGCTGGGGACAAAGATGTAGAATTAGTGCCCCTCCGTCACGGACAGCCAGTGTGCTGAGGCGACCCACCTGCAGATGCCCACCACACCGGGCTGACTGGACAGAAACAGCCCCCCTACTCCAGGGCTCAGAAGGAGAAAGAAGGATCTGAGCTGGGCCTCAAAGGATTTAATGGTAGAGGAATAGAAAGCATCTCCTCAGCAGAGGGAAGGAGCAAAGTGAGGAGAAGAGAGAAGACAACGTCTAACGAAGTAGGGCTTGGTCTAAGGGTTGGGAGGCGGGGATGGGGAGGGTGAAGAGCTGGGGCTGCAAGAGCCACCCCGAAAAACCTGTGTCCATGCTGTGAGTGATGGGGACTAGAGGAGGTTTGGGAGCAGGAGATGAACATGGCTGAAGTCGGGTTCTAGAAGGGTGGGTGTCCAACCCCCGGGGCCCTAACAGTGACCGCCAGGAAGCACACACACCAGATGCCAGTGCTTCACTGTCAGTCGCCACGACATGCCTGCTGGCTGCCACGGTGAGGGGCATGGGGAGGAAGTGAGGTCCAGATTCAGTGGGTCTGGGTTTCTTGTAGGGGGTGACGGGGGAGGGGCTTGGAAGCCTCAGCCCAGGCTGAACCCTTCCTGGCGGGGCAGCAGCTGCACCCTGACTAGGCTGGATGCAGCTCCAGGTGGGTCTCGGGGCCTCCAGGGCCGGGTGGGCCGCAGTCAGGACAGCTGCTTGTCCGGGTTCATCAGTCGCTCCACCTCCCGCATGAACCGCAGACACAGCTCTTCCTGCCAGGGCAGAGCCACGCACTGCACGGCCACAGGCAGCCCCACGCTCTTCCTCGCAGCCTGCAGGAGACACAGGCATCAGGACCCGAGGTCTCAAGGCCGGGCCCCACCTGGACCCAGGAAGCGCCCCAGCTGGGGAGGAGGGGCAGCACAGCAGGGCCCACCCGCAGTCTCTAGGGGTCCTGTGTTAAGAAAGGCCAACAAGGCCTGCGCCTCTCCACTAGAGGACGGAGTGCTGGGGGTGGAGACGAGAGGAAGAGGCTCACCTTCCACAGCGTCTTGTCCCAGATATCCCCAAAGTAGCCCTTGTAAAGCTGCAGCTGGGCCTCGTCCTCGGCGGTCACTGTGGTGACGGGTACCACCCCCGCAGGGAAATCCAGGCAGTTGTAGAGCAGAGTATAGCTGATGGCCCCTGAGACACAGCACAAGGGGCTGGAGCAGGTCAGGCGACCTTCCATGACAACCGTCCGCTCCGAGCCCCCATCTTCCATCCTGAGAGATGCACTGGCCTCCAACATCAGGGAGGGGTTCTCTCCCTAGGGCTGAGACTTGAGTGAGAGTGGCAAAGCCCAGGAACCTGGATTCAGGGCAGGCTGGAGAGCCCGCTGATGCTTGCCCTGTGCCTCCACCCCTGCAGCTTCATTGCTATTTTCTTGGTTTATCTAAATCCCACCTGGACTTCAAATACCGCCTCCCAAAACCACACACTCTGTAACAAGACCTACAACTTGAATATCGCTGAGGACGAGGAGCTCATTCCCTCCTGAGGCATACCAGCTGACTCCCATCTCTCCAGCCAACCAGGCTGTGAGCCTGTCGGCGGAGGTGGAGTCCTCCCCCAGGGCTCCTCTCCTTCCACTTCCCAGCAACCCCACCAGGCACAGGGTGAAACTCAGAAGAGAAAAGACAGGTGAGAGGGATGTGATGGGGCTGCCGGCCTCACCTGTGGCCTTCCCCGGGCCACGCAGGTCTAGAGCAGGGCCCAGCATGGGGGTGAGCAGCACATCCAGCTCCAGGGCCCTCCACTGGGCCATTACGGAGTGTCGGTACTCCTGCGGAGGACACCCGCACACTCGGTGAAGCATGCAGACCCAACCCGCTGCTTGGACTCTCCAGCAGAGGCACCAAGGCGGGGTGACTGGCCCCGTGCCTGCTCCAGATCGGAACTGAACCACAATAGGATGGAGGACCTCGGGATGTTCCGACAGGGATGCTTTCAGAAGGTATCAGATGCTCCATGGAGCCAAGGAGAACACTCTTCCTGCCAGGGCGGGGCCGCGGAGTGCTGGTTACAGGCAGCACCAGAGTGGCGAAGAGGCGTCCAGGGCAGGAGTGCCACCCAGGCTGACCCAGGCCCCTAGGATGGGCCTCCGGGCAAGTGAGGGTCACAGAGCAGGCCCCAAACAGCCTGATCCAGGGAGTGGGAGCGGGGGATGATGGGCCACTCCAGGGGACCAGAGGGACCAGTGTCCAAGAGACCCCGAGGCAGATGCCCTGTCCGGCCCCACTCCCACCCGCCCTACTCTAGTCCAGGGGCTCTGGCCTCACCTCAATCTCATGATGCAGTTCCCAGAGCTTTCCGGCTGACCTGGACAGAGGGAGTGGGGTCACCGACCATAATGAGCACAGCCATGGGGATTAGCAACATCAGGCCCCTACTCTCAAAACCTCCCAGATCTCCTTCCTCCTCCCACCCTTCTCAATTCCAGGGCACTCTGAGAGGAAAGCAGTGCAGGGCAGAAGTTCTAATCCCTAAGTTCATATTCCATGGAGTCCCCAGGAGGGACTTAGGCCAGACCCCGAGCTACTCTTAGGACACAGAGCCGCCCGAGGTCCTAAATGCAGGGTGGTGAGAGAAGGAATGGGCTTCCCCTGTGGCTCAGTGGTAAAGAAGCCACCTGCAATGCAGGAGCCATAGGAGACACAGGTTCAGTCACTGGGAGGGGAAGATCCTCTGGAGGAGGGCATGGCAACCCACTCCAGTGTTCCTGCCTGGAGAAGCCCTTGGACAGAGGAGCCTGGGGGGCTCCAGCCCACTGAGTCACAAACAGCTGGACACGACTGACGTGACTTAGCACACAGACATGAAAGGAAAGGCAAGTCCACAAGTTGTAAGGGGCCGAGAATCAGGCAATTTACTCCCATCTTCTCTGGTTTGAGGCCCTGAGGGGCAGGCAGGAGCAGGCACAGTGCAGTTCGGTCTCTAAGACCAGCACTTCTCACGGGTCCCCAATATCCCCCGTTCCTTGCTACCCATTAGCTCCTTTCTGGGCCTTTCCACCCTTGTCCAGGTAGGGCAATCTCCTCCTCTTCATCCTCTCCCAACCTTGCTCTCCCCTTCAGGTCCTCACTCTCCAGCCTTTCCTGTATCTTGCTAAGACATCTTCAAGACTGCCCCCCCAACCCCCACCAAGGCCACAGAGGTTGCCACCCTGCTTAGGCCACTTCCAGCCTCAGAAGCTACTTCTCTCATCGTTTCCCATTGGAGAGCACTTGGACCCAGGTCACGGGGACAGGGGTGCAGGCATCTGCATGTGGGAAAATCTCTTACCGAGACTTCATACTGTTGAGAAAGGCTGACAACCTTGGGAGCTGCAAAAGAACAGACACTGTCAGTGGCTGGACTTTAGGCCAGGTGTGGCAATAATCTTCAGGCCAAGCCACCCAGGCCTCCGCCCTCTGTCCCTCCCCGCGGGCCCCAGGTCAGCACTCCTCTCGGCAAGCAGAGTAGCTGAAGATTGAAGAGCATGAGGGGAGGAAAAGAGATAGGGTAGGGGCTGAGAGGAAGAGGAGGCTAAGGGAAGGGGAAAAGAGCCCAGTGGTGCCCACCCTTCCACTCTTTGTGCCCTCACCAGAGGCTTCAGCATGAAAGCCAGCAGTCCTTTAAGCCATCTGGGCAGCCTCAGAATTGAGATCAAGTCCCCCAAGCAGGGATCCATGAAATCACCTTTGCTGGGAGACAAAGGGTCCAGTCCAGGCGCATCCACCCAAGGCGTCCCTCCTGGCTCACCCCCACCTGCGGCATCCCCCAGTCTCCACTCAGTGACTCTACCTCCCTCCTCACCAGACTCCGGTAACCACAGCCTCCAGCCCCTTCATCCCAGCCTCTCCTTTCCAATACGAGACTTGTGTCTGCAGACCCTTTGGGATGCTTGGGCTCCACCATATACCCTGGAGCTCCCCAAGGCAGGGCTCCCTGTCTCTCTCCGTTGCAAACTCAGCTAGGAGCAATAAGAACTGTGGGCAGCATCTCCCTAGCCCAAAGACACTGCCGAGGGCATCCCCCCACAGATGCTGATGAGAGCCTGGAGGCAGGAGTGGTGTAATCCCGAGTGGGTGCAGTAATCCTTGCCTCTGAGGCTATCTCTGCTCTCGATCTCAGGGAAAGGTCTCAGGCAGCTGATCCTGGAGCCTCACCCAAACTGAGGGATGGCCCTTTCCAATGAAGTGAAAGTTGCTCGGTCATGTCCGACTCTTTGCAACCCCATGGAATAGTCCATGGAATTCTCTAAAATACTGGAGTGGGTAGCCATTCCCTTTTCCAGGGGATCTTCCCAACCCAGGGATTGAACCAGGTCTCCCGCATGGCAGGTAGATTCTTTACCAGCTGAGCCACCAGAGAAGCCCAAGAATACTGGAGTGGGTATCCCTTCTCCAGTGGATCTACCCGACCCAGGAATTGAACTGGGGTCTCCTGCATTGCAGGCAGATTCTTTACCAGCTGAGCTACCAGGGAAGCCTCACAGACCGTACTTGGCTGCTGGCAAAAGTCCATTCAGTCTGGGCATGTCCTCAGGAGACACCTTTACAGATCTGCCGTGCCCCCATCAGCCTTTGGAACTGAAAACATCCCCGTGGGACCAACTTCTCAAATATGAGCTCTGCAAAGCCCCTTAAAGCAGGTGTGGTCCAATCTTCTGACTTATCAGATAAGAAAACAGATCCTGCTCAAAGGCAGAAGATGTGGCACAAATCCGATTATTGTGGAGTAATGGCAGGTCTACACCCCTGCCCTCCTGCTTGACTCCACCCTTGTTTCTCAATTTTTCCCCAAGAGATAGGTGACTTCCTGCATAACTCAGCCCAGGGCCAGGCCAGGGTTGCTCAGTCCTGCCTCTCCCCACACTGGCACCTTTCCAAAGTCTCCCTGACAAAGCAGCTCTAGACTCAGCTTGAAGCCGGAGGGGTGATAACATCCCTGCCCAGAATGCTCCAGGCCTTCTTCAGGTTCAACCGAGGCCTGTCCTCCATCTTCCCCAGTGGCCTGTCCCAGGAACACAGAACTCAGCTGCTCTCCCTGCATCTACCCATGTCCTGATCCCACCACCCACCCCCAAACCCAGTCACTCACAAGTTCTGTAGGAAGGTCTTGCCACCGTCACTGAACATCCCGCTCGCGCCCAGGGTCTCCAGAGCGTGGGGTATGTTGCTTGGCAGGAAGGGAACCAGCTGCAGAGATGGAGGCATGTAAAGTTCTCATGCCCTGGGTTCTAGAAACCCCTGGGTCCCACCCCCCAAAACACACTGTCCAGGCAGCCCTCAGCCCTCATGGTGTCCTCACTGGAGCCACAAAGACATCCTTGTTGGCCCGTGATCACTCCCCGTAAGATGTGTATCCTGGGAGGAGTCTGGAACCACATATAAGCCTGTCTCAGGTGAGTGGCCCCAAGCCTGCCATCTCAGGGCCCTGAGAACCCCTGGACAGCTGTGCACCACTATTTGTGGTTGACGAGGAAGGACCACTCCATGCAGCTCCCACATCCCAGCTCAGAAGTGAGGTCACCATCAAGCATGTACCCCAATACTTCTGGTCAGCCCCTTTTTACTGGTCCCCCAGGGATCGAATTTGCAACCCCAATCTCAGAACAATCAGAGTACAAGGGTGCCAGGGGTGAGTGGCAGCCACAGGTACCTAGAAGGTTGCCCTGAAGGAGGGGCAATGTCAGGACCTGTGGGCTCCCCCGTCCCCTAGCATACCGTGTGGCCAGCAACCTCGAGTCTCTGCTTGGTCTCCAGCAGGGCCCGCTTCATGGCCGGCGTGGGCATGGTATAGTTGTCGGTCTCATAATACCCCACACGCAGGGGCTGAGAGCTCCTGTAGATCTGGGGGCAGCACGCATGAGTCAGAGTCAGGTCAGGAGAGGGTGGCCCAAAACAGGGCTCCCAGAGCTCAGAGCCACTACTCAGTCCCAGACACAGCTTTGAGGCTGCTGCCTAGATCCCCCGAAAACTGACCACCAGGGAGGCCAGCCCGTTGTGTCTGACCCCTTCACAAAACACCTTCCCAATGACTCCGCAGGTGGACAGAGCAAGAAGGAAGATTCCACAGGCCTCAGGTCTAGATAGGGAGACAGGCACTGAGCAGGGCCGGGACTCACCCCAGGCCACTTGTCAGGGCAGAGTGGCAACATCGGGGAGGAAACCCAGCGTCCACAGCCTGTTTCGAGAATGTAAGTCCTGGCTCCCATAATAGATTGTTCCAGACCCTGGGACAAGGGCCTCATTGCCTCTCCTCCCTCTTGGGAAGGGGTCCTTGGGTAGAGTTAGAACATCTCCTCAGCTGAGGAGTGGGAGCTTGCCCTCCCTCGCCCCAGCCCAGATCTCCTGCCGCCCAGGGGTCCTCACCCCTTCCCAGGCAAGAGGTCTGTAGGGAGTAATGCCAGACCACTGAGAAACGGCACTTACATCACACTGCTTACACAGTATACGTTAACATGGCTTTACTACACCACTCCTGGAGGAGGGCATGGCAACCCACTCCAGCATTCTTGCCTGGAGAATCCCCATGGACAGAGGAGCCTGGCGGGCTACAGTCCATGGGGTTGCAGGGTCGGACACAATTGAGTGACTAAGCACACACTATACCACTGCTCACGTCTCTAACTTGACTACTCCTGAAATTTGTTGCTTGGAAAGTACAGATAACTTTATTAATCATTCTTAAAAGACCAGTCAGCTCTTCAATAGGATCATCAAACGACAGTTAATCCTCCAAGACTCCTTGAACTGCTCTCCTCAGAATCCTCACCTCACTGCACCCACCAGTCCTAACCGATTGCATTATGACCCAATCCTAACCAGCCCCCTACACCGACATGAAGGTGAAAGTGGCTCAGTCGTGTCCGGTGTCCGATTCTTTGTGACCCCATAGACTATACAGTCCATGGAATTCTCCAGGCCAGACCACTGGAGTGGGTAACCTTTCCCTTCTTCAAGGGATCTTTCCAACCCAGGGATCGAACCCAGGTCTCCTGCATTGCAGGCAGATTCTTTACCAGCTGAGCCACAAGGAAAACCCAAGAATACTGGAGTGGGTAGCCTATCCCTTCTCCAGTGGATCTTCCCGACCCAGGAATTGAACCAGGGTCTCCTCCATTGCAGGTGGATTCTTTACCAACTGAGCTATCATTGACATATCCGCTGACAAACCAACGTCAATATCCTAACTTTGTGCCCCTCCCCCATGCTACTAAGGCTCTGTGTGGGCAGCGCCCTCCCTCACCACAGACAGTGATACATTCAGCCATTATCTGATCTACAGGCTGTTTGGTGATATTTTGGGGGAGCCAGTATCTGACAGATCCCTGCCCACAGATCCCAGCTTTCTCTGGGAGAGAGATCGCTCCGCCTTTAACTGTTCTTCACTCCCTCAGCCTCCGCGCCAAGCATCCTGCTGGAGGCCGGGGATAGGGAAATGAATGCTGTAGGAAAGGCTCCTGTTTACCGGCTTGTCAAACGTGGAAGAGGTTCAGGAGTTTTCTCTCTCAAGCTGTTAGCCTCAAGGTCCCTCCTGTTCCACAGTGACAGCCCCAAGGCTCTGGCTGCCAGCCAGCCAATTTGAAAGGCTCGGGATTTCCAAATGCAGGAAAGGGCACCACCTGGTGGCTGTTTGCGGAGGTGCTGCTGTGCTCGGTCACTCAGTCGTGTTCGACTCTTTGCAACCCCACGGACGGTAGCCCACTAGACTCCTCTGTCCATGGGATTATCCTGGCAAGGATACTGGAGTGGGTTGCCATTTCCTTCTCCAGGGAATCTTTCCAACCCAGGGACTGAACCCACGCCTCCGGAGTTTCCTGCATTGGCAGGCGGATTCTCTGCCACTGTGCCACCGGCAGAGGTGCTAGGGCTGGCCTTAGGTCCCCGGGGGGTTGGTTTTTGGGAGACAGGGCCTCCCAGGCCTGCCTGCAAGGGCTCGGGAGCACCAGTGAGTCCGGAATCCATCCCCATGCCCACCCCCACCGCGGCTCACCTCCTCCCTGAAGGGCAAGGGGGGCACGGTGGGGTCCAAGCGGAACATGTCCTCACACAGCAGCGCTCGTAGGCACAGTGCCAGGCTCTCCACGTCCCGGGCCATGGGGCCGACCGCAAACTGTACTGTGGGGCAGGGAGGGGAGGAGAGCGAGATCACCCAGCCCCGAGGGGTTCCGGGGCTGGGTCCAAGCAAGGGCTGGGCAGGGGCCCTGGAGTGTGAGCAGAGAGGAGGTGGAATGCCCGACACTGCCCTGAGGAGAGGCAAGGGCAGAGGTGCAGACCCCCCTCCTCCAGGGCACAGAGGGAACCGCAGACCTCACCTGCTACCTGTCCATAGACACAGCCCTTCAGGCCACTCTTGCTGGGTAAGAAACACAAGATGTTGGAAATGGGAAGCGGCCACCCCCTTCCCGACCCCACATCCAGTCAGCAGCCCCCAGCTCTCTCACCACTTTGGAAACTAGGAACCAGGGGCTGGTGGTGAGGTGACACTACCTCCTAGCAAAACCTCAGTCAGGGAATCCCTGCCTGGAGCCCGGAGAGATGGGAAGCTAGGCCAAGATCCCACAGTAAGACTCAGAGGCCCCTCCACCTGCCACCTATATCCTACCTGAGGCGGTTCCCTGTGGGTTTGAGGCCGCAGATGCCACAGAAGGCTGAGGGAAAGCGGATGCTGCCTCCAATGTCGGTGCCTAAGCCCAGTGGGGAGCCACCAGCGGCAATGAGGGCCCCCTCACCCCCTGAGGAGCCGCCTGGGCTCTTGGAAGAATTCCATGGGTTCAGGGTCTGGCCAAAGAGGGGGTTACTGCAGTCAAAGCTGGAGGAAGCGAGATGGGGTCAGTCCCCGTCGTGCCAGTACCAGTGCCCCTGCTCCCCACCCTGCACCCCCGGGACCCAACCTGAACATGGACTGGGGGACATTGGTGTGCACGAAGGGCAAGGCACCCTGCAACTTCAGCACCTGCACCACCACACAGTCATCCTCCGCTGGCACCCCCTGGTTCAGGCTCAAGCCCAGTGTCGAGTCCTGGCCCTGGAAGACAGATGGGTGAGAGGGTTGACGAGCCAGGGGGGTCTGCTCCCACCACCACCCCACAGGCCAAGGCACGACACACCTGTGGGCCCTCTCAAGGCCTTCCTCTGAGGGCCCAGGGTGGCCCAGGACCCAGAACTGGCTGGCAGGGACTGGGGCAGGGCCCACCTTGTAGCTGAAGCACTCCTTGAGGCTCACAGGGACACCATAAAGCAGGCCCCGTCTGGGGACCTGGTACAGCTGACTCTCACAGTCTGCCAGGTAGGTGGTCACACAATTAGTCTCCTTGTTGGCTTCCCAGGCCTGGGGGAGGGAGAAACGGACATAGGACAGAGCGAGGTGAGATTGGCTTCTTTTGTTTTTTTCCAACTGTTTTAAAATCAACATAGCATGAGATTGACCTCTTCAAATATACCACCCAGTGACAGGGTAACCATTAACACGACCCGAAGCCAGGAGAACAGAGGGTAAATAGTAGGCCCAGAGCTGGCCTCAGTGGGGACATGTGGCCCAGCCTTACCCAGGCAGTCTCTGACCTTCAACTCCAAGACAGACAGAGAGAGAGTGCTCCGAGGGCCAGGACACTCAAAGCAACAAGACACTGACCTCAGATGTCCTCCAGAGAGGAATAGAGAGTGTGTGTGTCCTCCAAGGACCAAGACACTCAAAGGAACAAGACACTGACCTCAGATGCCTCCAGGGGCCGAGCTGGGGGGAGGGTGACCCTTGGCCATCCCATCCACCTCCTCCTTCAAGCCACATCCGGTGCCCAGTGAGGCTACATCCCCGTGTTGGGTCATATGGGGAGTCAGTACAGAGCAGGGCTAGACCCAGGCTTCAGCCTGCTGGCACCCAGCACTCTTCTCTGCCCCAGGCCTGGCCCACACCTGCCCGGGTGAAACCTCTACCCCTGCCCAGGAACATCTGAATCCGAGCAATGGCTGACTGATACCAGCTGATATCACAGTTGGCAGTGTGGCCCTATTGCCAACTCAGGTATGTGAAATCTGTCTGCTGCCCAGGGCAGGAAGAGAGGAGGCCAATCTGTAGCCAGAATGCTCTCTGTGGATGCTCCCTCTGAAGGACTGGAGCTCTTTCAGGGACATGGATTCAAAGGAAGCAACCCCATCTGTTGAGACTGTGTCCTTTCAATGCACCCGGCCCGGGGGTGTCCAAGTCCTTTCTCCACAGTCCCTCCCTGTCCCCCTCTCAGCTGCAGTCAGTCACTCACACCAGTCTCACATCCCTGGCACTCGTGTCCACCTGCTTAGGTGGCACAGTCACTGCGACGTACTCTCTTCCGAGAGATCATAGCACATACAAGTCATTCTCATAAAGCACAATTTCTTCTTCATTTCATTTCAAACACATTTCTTGAGCACTTACTATCAACATATAAAAGACATAGTGTTAGGCCCTAAGGGACAAAGAGCAGTAAGACTCTGTCCACCAAAAGCCCACACATGTGCCTAGGGAAAGAGAAAGACAAGGCAGGCCCTACAAAGTGATGGGAAATGCACTATGAGTAAGTGAACATTGAAAAGGAAACCCTAACCCAGACTGGGAGGGGAGGAGGCTTATGGGAGGCTTCCTGGACGACGTGACTCCTCTCTGGGCCCCGAAGACTCATCGGGGGAGCCTGTTGCACTGAGCAGGGCAAGAGGAGGGAGAAGAGCCTTGCAGGTAAAGGGAACCCCAGAGCACGGCAGGCTCTGGGGGCCAGGTGACTGCTAGCAGCTGAGCTGCCGATGCCCCAAGCCCCGGAATCCTTGACCAGAGAGGACCCTGGAACGCTGAGTGGGCAGCTGGCCAGGAGACTGCTGCTTGGTCCCGGAGGAAGACAGTGGTGGGAGACCAGGTTAGTGGGGGGAGACAAGGGGATGGTCTAGAGGGAGCTCTAAAAGGGGACAGAGCAGACTCGGTGACTGATGGGGTGGGGGCGGAATGCGGAGGGAAGTCTGGGCTAAAAGCCAGCTTTCTAGCTAGGACAACATGCTCAGTGTCCCCAGCACACACATACACACAGAGCCTTCTCTCTCTCTCTCTCATCCATGCAGACAGCTCTGGGTCCCTCCCTCTCTCCCTGGCAGCCCTTGGCACTGTGGTCCCACCACGACCCCCCTCCAGCCAGGTTATCCCACAGCCTTACAGAGAGAGGGGAGGAAGGAGCGGGATCCCTCCCTGGCCTTACCTTTTCCACGTAGGTGAAGAGCACAGCTTCGGGAGACAGGTCCCCACTGTGTAACTTCTGTACCAGCTGAGGCAGGGGCAGGGCCAGCAGCGCCTCCGAGTCCAGGTCAGGGTTCTGGGGAGACACCTCAGATTAATCCCCTACTCCCCCCAGGCCCCGTGTGCCCTCAGCAGACGCCTATGGCCCATGCCCCCAAGTCCCAGCACCTACCAAGCACATGCTCACTGTCACAATGCCAGCCCATAACAGACATGCCCACCTGCAGCTCTGATATCACAAATGCGCTCCAGCCTGGGCAGGCCCTTGCCACCTGTGGACAGTACAGATCTATCTCTTCCAGAAGCTCACTCGGGGCAGGGCCCAGGGAGAGGCCACGCCCATGCTGAGTATTAGACCATTATGAAAAAACGTCCCAGGTGGTGGGAACCTGGCTCTTTAGTGGTTAAAGAACCCACCTGCCAATGCAGGAGACGTGTGAGACAAGGGTTCAACCCCTGGGTGGGGAAGATCCTCTGGAGAAGGGTATGGCCATCCACTCCAGTATTCTTGTCTGGGAAATCCCACAGACAGAGGAGCCTGGTGGGCTATAGTCCATAGCGTTGCAGAGAGCTGGACACGACTGAAGCAGCTTAGCACAGTGGTTGCTGAGTGTGGCCACATAACTTGTTGATGTGCTCCGTGTTTGCATTAAATGTTACCATTCCCACTGCACAGCTTAAAGAAACTGAGGTTCCCAGAGGGGAAGTGCCTTGATTAGGACTTACAGAGAAACTATAGTTCTCGGCCCATTCAACGCAAGCTGCCCACTGGCTGTCCACCTGCCCCTAACTACTCCACCCTTTGGCAGGGGAGGGCAGGAAGAAGAGAACCCTGTCCTACATGGCGGGGGTCGAAGCTAGAGCCACATCCAAGAGAGAAGTTTTTTTCATTCATTCCATAAATATATATGAGGCATCTACTCTGTCCCAAGGACCAGGCTAGACATGAGGATACAGCAGTGAACAAGAAAGTCACCTCCAGGCTTTGGGGAGCCTCCACGAGGTGCAGAGTTGGGAGTGAGGAGATAATTCAGTAGCTCAGTGATAAAGAATCTGCCTGCAGTGCAGGAGACCTGGGTTCAATCCCTGGGTCAGGAAGATCCCTTGGAGAAGGAAATGGCAACCCACTCCAGTATTCTTGCCTGGAGAATCCCATGGACAGAGGAGCCTAGTGGGCTACAGTCCATGGGGTCACAAAGAGTCAGACACGACTGAGTGACTACCACCCAGAGATCATTTATAAGTAAACAAATAAGAATTTTAGGTAGCCAGAAATATAGAAAAAAACACAGATATACTGAGTGGGCAGCACAGAGATAGAAGTGGCCAGGGAAGAGCTCTCTGAAGGAGGCGAGACGTTGGTCAGACATCCACTGCCAGGCCTGGGAGGCCTCCAGAGTCTGGGATCACCCCCTGCCTGCAGACTCCCGGTGGCTTCCCCCTCAGGGGCTTTGGGCTAATTAGGAGAGCATCTGAGTTCAGAGACTACATCTCATCTCTACCCTCCTCAGCTCTTGCCAAAGTCACCAGGGACTTCCTCGTTGCTCAATACAACAAACACTTGACTCTTCATCCTGCTCCAAGTCTCCCGGATGCATTCACAGGGCTGACTTCAGACTCCTCCTGGGCACAGGCACACCCCTTTTCCGGGGTTCCCTCCCTCCTCTGTCATCCATTTGTTCAGCCGGTCAACACACATGTTCTGAGCACCTACTCTGTGTCGAGCACTATGTTAGGGCTATAAATTTAGGGATGGCTGAGACAGACAAGTTCCTGCTTGTAGAGCTTACCTTTAAGAAAACAAAAATTAAGAAAAGAATTTTAAAAAGAAATTTTAATAACACAAGGGACATCCCTGGTGGTCTGGTGGTTAAGAATCCACCTTCCAGTGCAGGGGATGTAGGTTCAATCCCTGGTTGGGAACTAAGATCCCACACGTTGCAGGGCAATTACTGAGCTTGCATGCTCTGGAGCAGCAGTCCCCAAGCCGGGACCGGTCTCATGGAAGACAATTTTTCCAGAGGCAGGAGGGGTGGGAAGGAGGTATGGGGGTGGGGGAGGGGTGGGAAGGAGGTATGGGGGTGGGGGAATTCAGGCAGTAATGTGAGCTATGGGGAGTGGTGCAAGTTTCGGTCACCTGCCCCAGAGCTCACCTCCTGCTGCTCAGCTGGTTCCCAACCCACAATGGACTGCTACCAGTTGGGAGGGGCTGGGGATCCCTCCTCTAGAGCCTGTGCTCCACAACAAGAGAAGCCCACACGCCACAACTAGAGAAAGCTGGCATGCCACGATGGAGATCAAGCAGAGCCAAAGTTCTTTAAAATAAAATAAATTTTTAAATAAAAAAAAGAAAGAAAGAAAGTTAATAAATGATGGCCGATCATGATAAGTGTGAGGAAGGAAGTAAACAGAGTCTGTGACAGAAAGAACAGAGGACTAACTCAGATGGGCTGGGCAGGCGGAGGCATCGTTTCAGCTATGACCTGAAGCACAAGAAGGAGCCAGGCACAGGAAGAGGCAGGGGCTCCTGGGGGTTCCCTGGGCATCTGCTCTTCCCTCTCTGATGCTGGGAGAAGTCATGCCTTCTCTTGGCTTCCACCCCAGGCCCTAAACCTATCACATCGCCTCCAGATCGTCCTTCACCTGACCCAGCTGAGCTCAGACCTGCTCACTGGGCTATTCCCTTTGTTCCCTCTGTTCCTGTGTCCTTCCCCTGAGCTCACTGCCTCCTATATCCTTTCCACTGGCTCCTCTTCAGGCAAGGAAGGACACTGCTATCTGTCCTCAACTCCCCCTCCTTCCACTCACATCTAATCAGTCACCACACCCCTAAGTAGCTCTGGAAAAGAGCCACCTCTCTGTCTCCGCTGGATCATCAAAAAAGCAAGCGAGTTCCACAAAAACATCTATTTCTGCTTTATTGACTATGCCAAAGCCTTTGACTGTGTGGATCACAATAAGCTGTGGAAAATTCTGGAAGAGATGGAATACCAGACCACCTGACTTGCCTCTTGAGAAGCCTGTATGCAGATCAAGAAGCAACAGTTAGAACTGGACGTGGAAAAACAGACTGATTCCAAATAGGAAAAGGAGTATGTCAAGGCTGTATATTGTCACCCTGCTTATTTAACTTCTAAGCAGAGTACATCATGAGAAACATTGGGCTGGAGGAAGCACAAGCTGGAATCAAGATTGCCAGGGGAAATATCAATAACCTCAGATATGCAGATGACACCACCCTTATGGCAGAAAGTGAAGAGGAACTAAGAAGCCTCTTGATGAAACGAAAAGAGGAGAGTGAAAAAGTTGGCTTAAAGCTCAACATTCAGAAAACTAAGACCATAGCATCTGGTCCCATCACTTCATGGCAAATAGATGGGGAAACAGTGGAAACAGTAGCTGACTTCATTTTTGGGGCTCCAAAATCACTGCAGATGGTGATTGCAGCCATGAAATTAAAAGGCGCTTACTCCTTGGAAGAAAAGTTACGACCAACCTAGATAGCATATTAAAAAGCAGAGACATCACTTTGTCAACAAAGGTCCATCTAGTCAAGGCTATGGTTTTTCCAGTGGTCATGTATGGATGTGAGAGTTGGACTATAAAGAAAGCTGCGCCCCTAAGAATTGATGCTTTTGAACTGTGGTGTTGGAGAAGACTCTTGAGAGTCCCTTGGACTGCAAGGAGATCCAACCAGTCCATCCTAAAGGAGATCAGTCCTGGGTGTTCATTGGAAGGACTGATGTTGAAGCTGAAACTCCAATATTTTGCCCACCTGATGCAAAGAGCTGACTCATTTGAAAAGACCCTGATACTGGGAAAGATTGAGGGCAGGAGGAGAAGGGGATGACAGAGGATGAGATGGTTGGATGACATCACCGACTCAATGGACATGAGTTTGGGTAATCTCCAGGAGTTGGTGATGGACAGGGAGGCCTGGGGTGCTGCGGTTCATGGGGTCGCAAAGAGCCGGACACGACTGAACGACTAAATTGAACCGAACTGGAACTGTCTCCTCTATTGAGACCCTTGCCACTGCTGATCCTTTCTCTACTGGGTAACACAGGGGCCACCTAGCTGGCTTCTCTGCCCAAGCTTTGTCACCAGACCACACAGCACAACGACCTGGCCTTGCCTGTCCCCTTCAGGTTGCCTCCCACCACAAGATCCAGGAGATGCTTCTAGGCTGAGGTCCTGCCAGACCCCCCTGCACCCCCTCAATGTGACACAGCCCACTCACTCCCACCTCACACCCAAAGCTGAACACCCATCACACACACCTACCACACAGCCTTTGAAACCCAGCCTCGATATCAGGAATATTCTACCCCTTCCCTGAATTTGTTAAATGGATACAACACTTACTTGGGATTTTTTTTTCTTTTCTTTTTTCTTTTTTTAATGATACAAGGAGCTACAAGGAGAAAAAATGGATCTACGATCTACTCCCAACATACTAAATAACCCCTGTATGCAAAATTGCTTCAGTTATGTCTGACTCTTTGTGACCCCATGGACTGTAGCCCGCCAGGCTCCTCTGTCCATGGGATTCTCCAGGCAAGAATACTGGAGTGGGTAGTCATGCCCTTCTCTAGGGGATCTTCCCAACCTAGGAATTGAATCCAGGTCTCTGCATAGAGGGCAGATTCTTTACAATCTGAGCCATCAGGGAAGCCCAGACAACCCCTGATGACATTTTTTTTTAAGGTACGCAAAATGGAAAGGAAACACTCCCCTCGCCTCTAGGACCACCCTGACAAGTCCCTCTTCTGAAAAGGAAACCATAGTTAACAGTTTCTGATGAAACTTCACAGGGAAAAAAAAATATTTGTGAAAAACCCACAATGTATATAGTTGTTTATATATATTCTATTTTTGGACAGAGGGATCAATACTATGTACTCAGTCCTATGCCTTGCTTTTTCCCCCTCACAATGAAAATAGCAAGATTTTCTTCTGATTATATAAATATGTGCTCATTATAAAATACAAAAAAAACAGCCTACGACTTTGTGGAAGAAACACCACACTGGGGTAATGACCACCAGGAGCCTGATTACCACCATTCCCCACCTCACCCAGGGTGTCCACAGAGGCCCTGGGCATCTCAGCTAGAAGCTGTCAGTGAGCTCCTCCCAATTCTCAGCACCAATCTTCATTCTTTGCTCTGCTCTTCTGTGTTGACAGCTGATGACACTGTTGCTAACAGCTATTTTTAAGTCTTCAACTAGTTATCAGGCAGCTGAGACTTGCTCTTTCACAAGACACCAGAGTAAGTCTGCAAATCCAGGAGGCCAATCTCTAAGAACATGGAGGAAATTAAAATTTATATGGAGAATGCAGGGAAGTATACAAATAAGATCTCACCAAGCATGTGCCATCTGTATGCCTTTTTTCCCAAGCATAGGATATTACAGCTATCATTGAATCACTACCCCTCCTCAATCTATTTTTCTCCTGAACCACCTACTGTCCTAATTTCAGATACCCTAGATTGTCCTCCAAGTTTTTCTTTTTTTAATTTTATTCATGGCTTATTGTTATTACTTTTTTAAAATCACTTCTGTTCTATTTCAAGATATACATTCCATTCGATCAGGTGACCACTGACTTTGACTGAAGCAAAACCCATACTGTTCTTCCATTCATTTACTGAATTGTTTTAAAATCAGCTTCAAGTTGGTCTTGGAGATGCCAGGAGATGGAACTACATACAGGTCAGATCCGGTTGAAGGGAGAGGCATCTGTAATCCAGTGGGATTTTTGACAAAGGGGCTTGTAAGGTCTGTGCGGGAAGGGCATTCAGTTTAAAAGCAGAGGTGCAGAGGCACCAAGATGTGGGCAAGTGGGATGGTTCTCCCAGTTGTCATAGTCTATCAACGGCAGTCCCTCATTTCAGTCCCTCATTTCAATAGAAAGGATATTAAAACTTATTTAGGGGGCTTCCCGGGTGGCTCAGTGGTAAAGAATCCACCTGCCAGTGCAGGAGATAAGGGTTCAATCCCTGGTCCGGGAAGATCCCACATGCCATGGAGCACCTGAGCCCGTGTGCCACAACTACTGAGCCTTTTCTCTAGAGCCCAGGAACCATAACTACAGAAGTCCGCGCACCCTAGAGCTCCTGATCATCGACAAGAGAAGGCACAGCAATGAGAAGCCCACAGGCCGAAAGGAGAGAGTAGCCCCAGCTCACACAACTAGAGAAGAGCCCGCACAGCAATGACGACCCAGCACAGTCAAAAGTAAAACAGTTCATTCAGGCAGTATGGTGGAAGCAAATGGGCAAACGCATGTGACAAGTTAAGCCTCACATGGTCAACAGAGCGTATGAAAAGCATGCCTCACTCTAAAGTTGCTCTAGAGTCAGTCCTGAGAGAGATGAACCATCTTGTGATATTCAGGAGGCACTTGGGACCTCCCCTCCTCCAGCAGCACCTCGGGACACAGGACAAATTTGGGTCCCAACTCACTTCTCTGCAGTCTATCAGGCAAGAGCTGTACCACAGGCTGCTGTATTCACCCAAGGACCCTCTCGCCTCAAGGTCCCCTTCTCAGTGTGGGCCTGGGCTGAGAAAGCCCCAGAAGAAAGACTGTTGAAACATCCTCAAAACCCCCAGCAACTCCAGAACCAAGCAGAAAGAGCCTTAAGGGTGGGATGGAGGAGGGGCTCCTCCCCAAGGTCGTGTGTGAGCTCAGCTAAACCGCCCACCTTCCCCAATGGCTCAGTGGGTTAAGAATCTGCCTGCAGTGCAGGAGACACAGGAGATGTGGGTTTGATCCCTGGGTTGGGAAGATGCCCTGGAGGAGGAAAGGGCAACCCACTCTAGTGTTCTTGCCTGGAGAAGCCATGGACAGGGGATTCTGGTGGGTATACCGACCACGAGTCAAAAAAGAGTCGGACACGACTGAGCAACTAAGCACACAAACTGCCCACCTCCTACTGATTCCAAAGCTATTGTCTTCAAGACCTCACCCCTTTTGCTAACTGCTCAAAACAAGGCTGCTGAACTAGTTCTCCCTTTCTTCCACCAGTCACTAAAAAACCAAAAGGGAATTTCCCTACTTACTCATCTGGAAGAGCCAAGTTTTGGTGTTCTGAGGCCAGCCTCTGCCCCGCAGAGGGTGTTTAAACAGCTTTTGCTATTTTAAGGCCAAAACCTGCCCTGGAAGTTATTGTTGTGTTGTCATTCAGTCACTAAGTCATGTCCTACTCCTTGCAACCTCATAGACTGCAGCACGCAAGGCTCCTGTGTCCTTCCCTATCTCCTGGAGTTTGCTTAAATTCATATCCATTGAGTCCGTGATACTATCTAACCATCTCATCCTCTGCTCCCCAACCCCATTCTCCTTTTGCCTTCAACCTTTCCCAGCATCAAGGTCTTTTCCAATGAGTCAGCTCTTTGCATCAGGTGGCCAAAGTACTGGAGCTTCAGCTTCAGCATCAGTCCTTCCAATATCCAGGGTTGATTTCTTTTAGGAAATCTACCATGGAGGAATCAGTTCTTAAAGATAAGGAAAGGCTGTTGCTCCAGAAGGAAACTGGATGCTTGGATCCAGATGCTGATGCTTGGAGCTGAAGTGAGGGAAGACCAACCTTTCTACTACCCCACACCCCTGCCAGCTGGTGGGTTCCTTGCAACCAGGAGGAGAGTCATGTAGGCAGGAACTGTGGGCAGATTCCTACAGCTGCCCACACACGTTCCTTGGAGCTGGCAGAACTCAGCTAGCTAGCGGCACAGGACTTGGAGTCTCTGGAGCAGCCAAGGTTCTCTAGGCTAGGCCTGGCATCACTGCAAGGATCTCTGAGCAGAGCACCGGGGAGCTCAGCCAGAGAAGAAGGATAGATAGTGACAAAGCTTTGCTCAAGTAGGTAGGGAAAGTGGCCAGTTTGGATTGAGTACCTAAAAGTGAACTGATTGTATACTTTCACTGATTGTGTGCTATGTCAATAAGTGAGGGCCAGAACCAGATATGTTCTTATTTCAATAAATAAACAAGACATTTTCCTGGTCCAGGAATAGTACGGTGTAAATTCATACCAGTACATCCAGCTAAAACCTCAAAACAATCAAGGCCACACCCAGGGCCTGGCATCGAAGGCCAGGGTCTTCCTTCCTAATCTTTCTTCCCTGCTCCTCTGCATTGGAATGAGGCTGGATGGTTCCACCAGGCATCTGGGTTCTAGTTCTCGCTCCTGCCTCATCCTGTCCCATCATCTGGACTGCTTTCCCACCTGTCACATCCAAATTCCATCCAACACCCTTGGGGCAAGTCTTCTCTCTCGCAGCACATAGGAACTGAGTTTGGTATTTTGACTTGGAACTGAGTCCAGTGTGTCCATACACCTAGAGGAAAATCTCCTCTTCCAGGCCGCCTCCCTCACCCCGGTACACACACTGAGCTGATCCAGAAGGAAATAAGCTTGTTGACAGGTCACCCAGGGAAGGGCTGGAACTAAACCTATCCATGAAAGAAACTTTTAACCCATCCGACTCCACAGCCAGGTGGCAGGAGTCCAGCTCAGCTGGTAACGCTCTGTGGACTTGGGCAAGTCCCTCCCCAGCGCCCTCTGAGCATCCTCAATGAATTCGAACTGTAAGCTCTCAGAAGTCCCAGAAGTCCCTTGGCCATCACTTTATGATCCCCAAAATCCTAAACCCAAACATCCTATTGGTTCTCATCTTGCAGTTTAAGCGTCCCAATAAGTCCGTGGTCTTGAGATTATTTGGCACACAGCAAAGCTCCTCTTTGACCCAGCGAGGCGACAGCCTTCGACGGCCTGCCCTGTCCCTTTCGTTCCCATCCCTCTCCTAGGCCCACCTGGCTCAGAAAAGAGTACGAAATGCATGACGGAGAGAGGGTTGTCAGAAAGTTACAAACCTGCGTTGCCCACGCCCGAGCTGCGGGCCGCCCGCTCCTCCGCGCGCCGGGCTGCTCGGGGCGCTGCTGCCTCCCCTCCCCCGCCCCTCCACCCCGATTCCAGCCCCGGCTGTCACCTGGAGCCGGAAGCGCTGCGCCGCCTTGTCCATGGTGTCCAGGGCCGCTTTCTGCCTCCGTCGCGCCCGGACCGCCGCGTCCCGCGCTGTCCGGCGACTGGACCAGCGCAGGGCCAAGGCCGCCGCCACGAAGCAGCAGGCCAGGGCAGCCCCGGGGGCGCCGGAGAGCGCGGCCCACGGTTCGTCCAGCACCATGATCTCCCGCCGCAGACCCCTGCCGCGGGCAGCCGAGGAGGAATCAGCGCTCGCGGACTCCGCCGCAAAACCCGGCCTGGATCAGCCCCGGATCCAGCGCCCGCCTGCGCCGGAGGCGAGGCAGGGGCGGTGGGGCAGCCGGGCCACGCGCGGTTGCCTGGCAGCCGGCTGGATACAGGCGGAGCGCAACGGTCAAGGTGAAGCGCCGCGTTTCCGCTAGGACGGCGCCCCAAGTTCTGAGGCTCTGGGTGGTGCGGAGAGGGAGGAGGTGCCGTGGCGGCCCTCGGGAGCTCGAGCGGAGCAGCGGTTCGGCGCCCCCTTCTGGCCTGGCCTCAGCCGGGTGCACCCAAGACCTTCAACTCCCGGAAGATGCGGTCCAGCCCGAGCCCCTTCGGGAAAGAGAACGGAGCGCAGCGACGGACTGTGCTCGCGGACCTGATTAATCCCTGCAAAGAGTTTAGCAGTATCTTTCCTGGAGAAGCTTGTGTTGGGCTGTGTACCGCCGGGCACTCGCCTCTCCCCTGCTTGGGGCTTGGGAGTGCCAGCAGGAGAGGGGCACAGGATGTTTCTCAGGGAGCCCACCAGCTGCCCCCTCCCCTCCCCAATCCTGGGACCCGGTGTCTTTAGGGAGGTAGGGGGAGGGGAGCGGATTATCTATATACACACAATACTTCTCCCATCTAGGCCTCTCTCACAGGTCCTTATGTGCTTAATTTCATTTGTCCTCCCAACAGAGAGATGAGGAAAGGATTTTTATCATCCTCATTTACCAATGAGGTAACTGAAGACTAGAGGGATTAAATGACCCCCTCTGTGGATCATGCAGGTGGCTGAGTGGAGATTCAAACTCAGGTCTAATCCTAAACCATTGCTCTTAACCATCAAGCTATACTACCATGACTGTCCCTGGAAGTGAGGCTGTGTGGAGTGGAATGGGATGTGGGGAAGAGTGCTTTGTGGCTGGAAAACGCTGTCTGCCAAAACACTGCTGTTCATCCGTTCTATCTTTACCTCTGAATCCATGCTTTTTCCTAGAAAAGGAGGAATGCTTATAACATAAGATTGTTAGGAGGAGTCTGTGAGATCCTGGCTGTGAACTGGGGAACTTGAGGACGTACCAGATCTTCAGTCTGGCCTCATGTGTTATAGCCATGCGTTCTGGGAAACAAACCCACTCAGAAGGACAATGCGGATAGTGGAGTGCAGCTTATTACACCGGCGGGCCCAAGGCACAGTCTTCTCTTAGCCAAGGACCCTGACCAGTTCTTGTGAAAACCTTATATACCTTAAGCATACGTGCCCAAACCCACCTCCCCAAATTCCCTGAAACTAGCCTGAACAAAGGAAAAAGAATGATATAATCAAAGTCAACCCAAGATTCATATGCCTTAAACCCAGGTAACAGTGGACAATTATCGATAGGCTTGTGGTCATTCCCCAATAAGCATTATAGAATGTATGATTCTATTTGGTCACACAGATAATTAGGGTATTCTTTTAGGCGATGGAGAGCCCTGGGGCTCTTCCTTCCCAAGGCCTGGTTTTCCAGTTGGTATGTCATTTCCAGAGATACTGGGCATAGAGCTCAAAGTCCACAGTCAGGCCCAAGACAGAGTCTTGCTTTCAAGATAGAGCCTGTTCTATTTCCTCCTTCACATGGAGCTCAAGGTCTGGTTGAGAAGGAAAATAACATGCCTAGAAAAAACAAAAGCCATGCAGAAATCATGTGACATGAATCCAAAGAGCAGTAAATGCTGGGCCCTTGGACTGAACAGCCCTTGGAAAAGCCAGACAGCACAGTGGTTTAAAGTTTGCCTCTGGAGCTGGAGTGTCTGGTAACCCATCCTTGTTGCATGACAGTCCCCCAGTTTCCTTACCTGTAAAATGAGGGTAATAGTACTCCCTCCACTGGCCAATTCTCTAGTACTATTGTAAGAATCAAATGAGCTAGTACTTGAAATGCAGCCAGAACAGGGCCTATCCTATAGTAAGCAATCAGTGCATATTAATTATTACTATTGTTGTTCTTTATTATTAGAATAGAGTCCGGCATGCTGGAGTCCATGGGGCCTGCAAAGAATTGGACACTACTTAGCAACTGAACAACAGAGACCTGCAGAGAGGGTTTTTCTGGCCTGAGAAGCCCAAGTTCAGAAACCAGACTAGTTCAATCCTAACTTTGACACTTACTGTGGAACGTTCAGTAAGCCACTTTAACCTCTTGTGCCTGTTTCCTTCTCTGCAAAATGGGAGCTAATAATAGTGACTCCTTCATAGAATTGTGAAGATTAAATGAGTTAATTCAAGGGAAGACCTTAGAACAGTACCTCGTCTGTTGTAAGGGCTCAATGTTGATTCTGTCAGGCGAGTGTATGCTCCTCGGTTCTGTCTCGTCATAACAAAGATTTGCAGTGACGCACATTGAAGCCCTTGGCAGGTCACAGCTCTCAGGTCTTGGACAGACCGTGTTATAGCTCTTAGACAAATCAGTGTTACAGCTCCATGTTACAGCTCTATTTTATTTAGAAAATAGCAGGAAAATCCATCCTCAAGGCGTGAGGGCATGTCCACCCAGAGATTCGAAGAGAAGAACGCCCCAGCACTTGGGAGAGAAAGAGACCCCCGGCCCTTTGGCTCCTCGTTTTATGTTTTTTTTTCTCCCCCTGGGCCTGCCCTATGTAAATTGGGTTAGCCAGGAGTGTTGTTTGTTCTACCTGAGGTCCTCACTCCAGTCCTCGGACCTTCCTTTGTTCTATTTTCGTGAGCTTTTCCCTTCCATATCTTTTAGCCATGCTGGACTCCTATTTCCTATTCTAACTACCTAACAATTCATTGTTATTTTAAGCGGAGTCATGATGCAAGTGTTTCGGAAAGGCAATATGGAGGAGGACCAGGAGAGGCAAGCTGGAGGCAGAGATGTGGAATGGGAGAGCCGGAAGATGTGAGAACCCAGCAGGGACAGGTTTCTGGGGCTCCACCTGTATTATCAGAAAAGCATCTGTAACTCAACACCACACCATTCCAGGAGCCAAAACAGCGTGTCCCTGCTCTCAGATGTATGTTCATATTTGCAGTCGCTCAAGCAGGCCCTGATGGGTTTCCTGAGCAGGATCTGGGTCTTCCCCCACTACCTAGTGACCTTAAGCAAGTAATCCTTCTGAATCCTTCTGAATCCTCAGCTATTGTGTGGGAGGACAGGTGAGTATCTTGCCAAGTGCAGCTGGAGGTGGGGGCAGGGCAGAAAAGATGAGGGGGAGAGCTTGCAGAAGGGAAGGAAGCTTCTCAGATTCCAGAGGGTTTGAAGCCTGTCTTTGTTCTAGGGTTAGAAGAGGGAGTGTGGTCCGGTTCTCAGTAACTGCTCTGCTTTGTTTCCCTTCATTTCTGTGAGCCTTTCCTCAATACAGAAGGGGCGGAGAGGAGTAGGGCACGACCTTGCTCCCAGGAACTCACAGGTCCACAGGTGACACAAGATTGCCACACTCAGAAGCACTACCTGTGGAGCATTTTATAATTTTTCAAGCACTGCCAGGTCTTTGGCCTCAGTCGCCTGAGCCCCTCACCAGCTCAGAGGTGGTACTATTATACTATTATACTCAGAGGTAGAGGAGAGTTTGTCTTCTCTGGTAAATTATTTCAATCCTACACCTTTCTATATCTGCTCTGTGCAAAGAGCTCCTCCCTTCAGAAGGGAGCTATTTCCTCACCTCTGCAAATCTGGGCTGAACTTTGTGACTTGTTTTAACAGAATGCAGTGCACAGGATGTTGTGCTAGTTCTGAGCCTAGGCTATGTCAGCTACAAATTGGCATTTGCCTCTGGCACTTGCCATCTGTCTCTACAAAGATTAAATCGTGAGCCACTGCAGCTGCAGACTTTCAACACTCCCTGAAAGGAGTTCAGAGTGGAGAGCAGAACTGAGGTGCTCTGGGGAAAACTGGCAGAACAGGTCTTCAGATAGATATTTTCAGGAGCCGACTTTATGAGCCCACTTCTTGTATTTCCTTGCATCTGTTGTTGTTCAGTCATTAAGTCATGTCCAACTCTGTGACCCCATGAATTAACAGCATGCCAAGCTTGAGTCGATGATGTCATCTAACCATCTCAGCCTCTGTTGCTCCCTTCATCTCCTGCCCTCAATCTTTCCCAGCATCAGTCTTTTCCAGTGAGTCGACTCTTCGCATTCGGTGGCCAAAGTATTGGAGCTAAAGTTTCAGCATCAGTCCTTCCAATGAATATTCAGGCCTGATTTCTTTTATGATTGACTGGTTTGATCTCCTTGCTATCCAAGGGACTCTCAAGAGTCTTCTCCATCACCACAATTCAAAAGTACCAATCCTTTGGCACTCAGTTGTCTTTGTGATCCAACTTTCACATCTGTACATGACTACTGGAAAAACCATAGCTGTGACCATATGGACCCTTGGCAAAGTGATGTCTCTGCTTTTTGATATACTGTCTAGGTTTGTCATAGCTTTCTTTCCAAGGAGCAAGTGTCTTCTAATTTCATGGCTGCTGTCACTGTCTGCAGTGATTTTGGAGCCCAAGAAAATACAAGATGTCACTGCATCCACTTTTCCCCCTTCTATTTGCCATGAAGTGATGGGACCAGATGCCATGATCTTAGTTTCTTTAATGTTGTTTCAAGCCAGCTTTTTCACTCTCCTCTTTCACCCTCATCAAAAGGCTCTTTAGTTCCTCTTCACTTTAGTTTCTTCTCATATCTAGAAAAGCACTAAAATTCATGGTGACTGCTCCCTGTGACTAGCAGAAACTTTCTGCAAAAATAATATGTACCTGACTGCATATACTCCCCCTTCACTAAAATCACATATATATGAATCACATATATACAGACTTTCCCCCTCTTTGGACTGCCTCTTGGGAGCAGTTTTTCAGAGCTATCTTAGATGCTGTTTCCTGGGCTATAATTTCATTTTGCCCCAAAGAAAACTTAGCTCACTGCTCTCACATTGTGCAAATTTTCAAGCCAGCAGCTGCAAGAGAACTGTTTCCTTTCTCTCTCCTGGAACCCTACCACTGCCATGAGTTGCAGCCCGAGCTTGCCTTCCAGAAGATAAGGCCATGTAGCATAGAGCTTGCTCAGCCCAGTCGTTCCTGGTCAGGCCCTTACACAGGTCCCAGCCACAATGAGAACAGCCGCTTGAATGCAGATACATAAGTGAGCCTAGCCAACCAATAGACTCACAATCATAAATAGTTGCTTAACTTGCCAGTTTGGGGGTTGGTTTATTACAAAGCAATAGCTAACTAATCTACCTTCCAATTCCCATTGCCCAGATAACTGAGCCCCACAGACAACCAGGGACTTGCTCAATACTCCATAGTGAGTGGGAGCCCACTATAAGTCAAAACTGGATCTTTAAGATTCACTGCTGCCTCTTAATGGGGATACAGACACCAAAACTCTAGAACTGTTATCAGACTTCCCTGGTGGTCCAGTGGTTAAGAAACCACCTTTCAGTACAGGGGACAAGAGTTCAATCCCTGGTCAGGGAACTAAGATCCCACATGCCACAGGCAACTAAGCCCATGTGCCACAACTAGAGAAACGTACGAACCCCAATGAAGAGCCCATGCAGCCAAAAACAAAAACGAAAGTCTGTTATCAAAAGTTCCTAATCGTTAACCTAGAAACACACCAACCATGTCTTACCCTTCATCTGTTTTCCTCAACCTGTTTTAACCCATGCCATCCTTCAAATATACACAAAATGCTTTCTCCCTCCTAAATTTGTTTGAAACTGGGAGGTAAGTTTCTTCACCATTCTGCCCCTGAGTTTCTTCATCTGTAAAATGGAGGTATTGTACTACCTCATTGGTTATTGAGAATTAAATGAGTTCATTTCAGTCAAGCGCTTAGAACAGTGCCCTATGAATCGCAAGGGCTAAAAAATTAAATAATAGAGTAAAATAATGTGACTAAACATGAGCCATAGCAATAGCAATTTTATCAGAGAAATGTTTTATTTTGATCCTGAGAGCTACACATTTTTCACTTGGCTCTGGGGACATCAGTATAAGTATTGAGTCAGCCTTGTATGCCCTAAGTTTGTATCCAAGACAGTGTGGAAGAAAACATCTCGTGGATGGCAAACCAGTTTTTGAAAAGCAGACATGGAGGAAAGCACATGCCTCCCTTCTTGAGAAGCATCAGTAGGACATAATGTATTTACCTTGTATTTCACAGAGGGTTTATTCTTGATAGGTTGTGTATAAATCAAATCTTAACACATAAACCTGTCTTATTTAAAGAACTTACCTGGGGAATCATTCTACAAAGTGAGGATGGCTTTTATAAAATCAGTATACCTTTGAGGGACATTCAGAATTTTGACTAGAGATGGCAGAATTTTTGCCTAAAACAAACCTGCGCACCCAAGGTTCCCTCAAGTAACTCCGGTCTTTCTCTCTAGGGCTGCCTGTTACTGAACCCCGGTACAACCCAAAGTGGGCTCTTGCCTTTGGTTCTCTAGGGCTGGAATCTTTGCAATTCCTGGCTCTACCGAGGTGAATCTCTTTGAAACCAGAAGGTGTGGGGCTGTTGTCCTCAGTGACTCTGATGTCACCGTATTGAAAGTTTGGATATTCAGCTACCAAGCTCTTTGGCTTCTGCTCAAGCTGGCGACAACCTGCTTACAACTTTTGCCACAAATGAGGTCCCTGAAGAGAGGCAGAGCTGGTGTCATCTGCTTCTGTGAGTTGGGTAAACATACTGGTAGAGTTAAAAGTCGGTATCTAATGAGGACTGGCAGGTTATCGGGATGATAACAGGTCCAAAGAACTGTACTCATTTCTTAGCCTTCTGCAAACACTTTAGGCCCCAGTGTTTTTCTCCTTTGAACACCCTTTGATCCCTAATGATCGATCTTCCTCCATAATCCTGACTCCCAACCTGCAGCACACACTGCCCAGCAAGCTTCTATTCATCCTTTAAGGCCCAATTTAGGGGCCTTAGGTTCCAGATGGCAGATGAAGTACATGCATTTACCTTCTTCATTAAAATAACAGAAAAACATTTTTAGGCAGCCGCGTGGGGCCCGCGGCACCCGCCCCGCCCTGGGAGGCTTGCCCAGGCTGCCGAGGACACTCCGTAGACTCAGTGCCAGCCGGCTCCCTCTCTGCTCTCTGCGACCACCACGGCGAACATGGCCTCAGGAGCGCAAGTTGCCCATGAAGTATGCCACATTTTTTATGACATTAAAGTTCAGAAGTGTTCCACACCGGAGGAGATCCAGAAAAGAAAGAAAGCTGTCATCTTCTGTCTCAGTGCCGACAAAAAGTGCATCATTGTGGAGGAAGGCAAGGAGATCTTGGTGGGAGATGTTGGTGTCACCATCACTGAACCTTTCAAGCACTTTGTGGGGATGCTTCCTGAGAAAGATTGTTGCTATGCTCTGTATGATGCAAGCTTTGAAACAAAGGAATCCAGAAAAGAGGAGTTGATATTTTTCCTGTGGGCACCAGAACTAGCTCCTCTGAAGAGTAAAATGATCTATGCGAGCTCCAAGGATGCCATCAAGAAGAAGTTCCAAGACATAAAACACGAATGTCAAGCAAATGGGCCAAAAGACCTCAATCAGGCTTGTATTGCTGAAAAGCTAGGTGGACCCCTAATTGTAGCTTTTGAAGGATGCCCCATGTATACCATCATCTGGTGCCACAAATCGAAAGCTTCTGTGTTTAATGTTATCCTCTTGCTATGTATAAGAAAAGCAGATAAAGTTTAGGCTAGGGACTCACTGAAGGGACGCTGTCTTGTCATTTGTGGGGGTAAACTATTCTATGAACATGTGCAAATGGCCCTAAATAAATCTACACTCTAAAAACTTTATTGGTGTGAAATTAACTTCTTACTGGCCAAATGCCTATTTGGATGAGTTGGCTTGATATAAAGGTTTTTGATAAAGCTCATGATTTTTAATAGTGCAGTTCACAAACCAGTAGAGGGCCACATGAAGAGAATTACTGCATCTTTGTTAACCTCAGCAGTTATTTACTTTCTTTTTTGCTTAGAGATTTGGTCATAATCTGGTTGTAATTTTGGCCCAAATTTCTTTATTCTGTTGAGCTAAACTGAATAATGGAAAATAGTTCTCCTCACAGCACTAAAGTACTAACTTGGTGATTCTACTGGATGTGTGGTGGAGACCGCCTTGCAACAGTGTAGGCTTCGAACCAGCGCTGACCTTGCAGAGCACTGAGGCAGCCCATGGTTGGCAGAGGAAGCCGCTCCTGCACCTGGGGCCGCTCACTCACAGGTCTGGTCAGGAGGCTGTTCTGAGAGTAGCCTTGCACCCTGGAAATCAGGAGAATGTGTACCGTCTTATAACAGCGAATTGCAAAGCAGATCTGAGCTCCAGCGTAACCTACTTTGTTAATGAAAACGTTGAGGGTGGTGTATTGACAGACTGCGACTCCCTGCTGTCTTTAACTAATTGTGTCTCCTTCAGAACTTTGTTGCTTCCGGTATAATAAAGTATGGAAGAATGTTGCTTTTAAAGAAAAAGAAAAGAAAAACATTTTTAAAAGAATAACAGAGGTATTACTGGTAAGCAAACAAACAAAAAGAAGTAAAAATTTTTAAAAGACAGAAAGCAGGTGATATCAAACGGAAGGAAAAGGAAACAGTCTAAGATACCAGAAGGAGCCAGGGTCTTCCCCCAAGAAAGACGGGGGAAGGTCCGAGCAGGAACGGACCATGAGGACAGCCTTGGGAACATACAGAGTACTGTTTGGAACTGCTGTGACTTTGGGGCTGTTCCTGCTCCCTTCAATAAATAAACAATCCAGGTTCAAGTCTGAAGAAATACTTTCTAAAAAAAGTGTCCCTGTCTGAGAAGAGCAGCCACTAAGGGCATCAGGGCTTGTGAGGAACAGAACAAAGAGGAACTAAGTGACTCTGGTCCCCTAGAACAGACAAAGAAGGGAAAAAAGGGAAAGGGACAGTGATTTTGTAGGAGTCCCAGTCAACCTGCCCACTTCTTGGTCACATTCCCTCTCCTGATCAGTCAGCCCTCTGGGTCAGGGAAAAAGCCTCCTGGGAGGTAAGAATGACGCAACTCAGGAAGAAAGGCATACCACCAGTCACTTTCCTAATAGTTCATTCATCCATTCATCTCATCAGGTACAGAGGGCTGAGTTCATATACTCCTCTGTTCACAGGACAATATCATCATTGTGCATCCAAGTCCCTGTCATATCTTATCTATTTGCTCTTTCTGTCTTTGTTTCCCAATCTTATCCTCCCTCCACCCATAAAGCAACTCTTATAATTTAATGCCTATTTTTTGTTTTTATATGATCTTTTAAAATGTCATTCTGTATGCACATATTTAATAGCTTTGAGATACAATTAGTGTACAATAAACTGCACATATTTAAAGTATACAGTCTTGTGACTTTTTTACATATGTACAGACTTGTATACATTACTACCGGCCACTCCTGGCCACTCCTTCAGAGTCAGCCAGCCCTCACACCTTGGGGGTATACTATCTTTTATTTACCCAATAAAATTCTGAGCCATAACTGGTATCTTTACTACTATAAAGATAGCCATCATCCCCAAGTTTCCTCATGATCCTGTGTAATCTAGCTTTCTCTAGGCAACAACTGTATTGTCACTATAGATTGGTTTGCGTCTGAAATTTTCTATTCTTTTGTTAAAAATATACATAAAATAGATAAGTAACAAAGATTTACTGTATATTATAGGAAACTATATTCAATATTTCAGTATCTTGTAATAACCTATAATGGAAAATAATTTTTAAAGTATCATATATATGTGTGTGTGTGTACATGTTTCTGAATCATTTTTTGCTGTACACCTGAATCTAACACAATATTGTAAATCAACTATACTTCGATTTTTAAAAAATCAGTGAGAAAATAAGGAGCTGGCCCATGCCTGCTGTATCAGTCAAAAAAGACCAAGTTAGGGGCTGCCCTGGTGGTCAGTGGTTAGGACTCTATGCTTTCACTGTTAAAGGCCCAGGTTCAATCCCAAGTCAGGGAACTAAGATCTTGCAAGCTACACGGCTAAAAGAAAAAAAAAAAGACCAAGTTATACTTCAGTAACCACACAAACTCTCAGATGCTAAACACAGCATTTTTCACTCTCACTCCATGTCTAACACAGGTCCACAGGGGGTTCTGCTCAACACAGTCACTTAGGTATTCAAGCTGATCCATCAAAGCATATGTTTCCATGATCACTGTGGTGGGAGTGACAAGGCAAACCCGAGGTTCACTCGCAATGCTTCCATCCAGAAATATAGAAGACACCGCTTCCACTAATGTTTCATAAAGCAAGTCATATAGCTAACCAGAGGGAGAGGGGAGGCAACCCTTCTGAGGAAGAGGAGCAACCTTTCCTTCAGGAAGAGTAACTATTTCTGAAAAGTCCTCATGCCACCCATACCCACAAAATTGACTCCATGACCACAAATAAATCATGGTTGTGAACCACAGTTCAGAAAGCACTAGTTTAAAGGGAGATTGGTGGCTCAGCTGGTAAAGCGTCTGCCTGCAATGCAGGAGACCCAGGTTCAATTCCTGGGTCGGGAAGATCCCCTGGAGAAGGAAATGGCAACCCACTCCAATACTCTTACCTGAAAAATTCCATGGACAGAGGAGCCTGAGGGGGCTAGTCCATGGGGTCACAAAGAGTTGGACACGATTGAGCGACTTTACTTCACTTTCACTATTTTCCCCCCAGGGGCAGAGATATCCTTGACTCAATGGATAGAGGGAGTTTACATGCCTCAAGAAAGATCCTGGAGCAACACTCCACAGGGTCAGCCAGGACTTGACTGCAGTCTTTGCTGCCAGGGGTGTGTGCTCAGCCACCCAGTCATGTCTCACTCTTTGTGACTGCATGGACTACAGCTCGCCAGGCTCCTCTGTCCATGAGATTTTCCAGGCAAGAATACTAGAGTGGGTTGCCATTTCAAGAATTGATGTGAGGCTGGCTCACTGATCACAGGGAAACCAGCGGAAGGGCACGCACCTCAGCACGCACCTCAGCACCCCTTTGATAAGCTGTCACAGAGGCTAAAGTTAGAATATGGCCTGGGGCAAGCATGTAGGAAGGTCAGGTGAGTAGGGTGCAGGTGAGGCAGGTTCTGGTCAAGCAGGGGAGGTACAAAGAGCAAGAGAACAGCCATCTCCTGGCTTAATGCTCCTAGCTCTTCTTCTTAGGTTGGCACCTTCAGTTTCCTCTCCATCCTGGTCACCCTTGTGGGTACACCTGACTTTGCCAGCGTGCCTCCTGGCATGGCACCTCGAACTTCAGTACGAGCAGCAGGGAGTTCCACAGCTCCCTTTACTCAGCAGAGGGCTAAGGAAGCTTAAGTACTGGACTGACCTTCAGAAGCATTTTCTGTTACGGCGTCATTTAACTTCCTCATTCAGCAACTACTATTGATAATTATACTCCCAATGGGAGGCCCTTGGAAATCAGGTCACTTCCCAGCTTAAAACTCCTAAAACGGCTTCCAATTACTCCAAGTACTCACTGCTTCAGAGCCCGCTGGCTTCCGCCTGTTCTCTAACCTCATATTTCACAAGCATCCGCTTCTCTCCATGTTGCAACATACTAGACCTTTCAGGTTCCAGAATGTACTCTCCTGTCATATGGCCCATTATCTCTGCTGGAAGATACCCCTCATATATACACATCCCACTCCTCCTCATCCCCAGGTCTGTTTGAACATGTCTTCCTCCAGGCTACCCAGGTGGCTCAGTGGTAAAAGAATCCATCTGCCATCCTCCCTCCTGTGAGGGAGACACAGGAGACGTGGCTTTGATCCCTGGGTCAGGAAGATCTCCTGGAGTAGCAAATGGCAATCCGCTCCAGTATTCTTGCCTGGAAAATTCCACGGACAGAGAAGCCTGGTGGGCTACAATCCATGGGGTCACAGAGTCAGATACAACTGAGCGCGCATGCACTCCACCACGCTAAATTACATCTCCCAGGTAACAGGCACTCTACACCTCTCTCAATACTTCGCTCCCTTGTAATTTACTTGTAGTTTCTTTTCCATCTTGCCCACTAGTTTGTATATCCCTTGAGAAAAACGACTTGTCTGTTCTGTTCACCCCTCTCTCTAGGATTAGGTCTACCACATGATAGTATGTACTTATACCTTGTATGTACCAAACACTGATGCTGGGGGGTTAGAGATGCAAAAATGAATATGAGCTTCCTGCCCCAAATAATTCTCAGTTCAGGGTTGTGGTGAGGAGAGAAAGTACACAAGGGAAGCGTTATATTCATAACATATAAAGAGGGCAGTGGAAGCACAGAAAAAGAACAACTCAGTCTGCTTTAAAGGAGTCAGAGAAGGCTTCCTGGAGGAGATGGAAATCTGGGCTAGCAAGAACAGAGAAAAGGGCATTTAGACAGAGCAGACAATGTATCATGACACGGAGGCCATAAGGGATCGGTTACGCTTGGGATACACAGATAACTCGTGAGAGAAGGGTGTACTGGGGGATAGGGAGATGAGACACAATCAGCAATCAGGGGCCAGGGCAGAGTTCGAACTTGACCCTGCAGGCAATGTGAAAAGAACCAAGAATTATAAGCAGGAAAGTAAATGACAGATTTGGGTTTTCCATGTGTCAATCTTTGTTGCTGTGTAACAAATCATCCCCAAACTCAGTGGTTTAAAAACAACCATTTTGTTTGCTCATGATTCTAAGCATCATCAAGTTATGCTGGTCTTGACTGGGGTCACTCATGCAGTTTGGGTTATTTAACCACTTAGCTGAGGTTAGAAGGTCTTAGCTTGGTGTCCATCACATGTCTCACGCCACTAGCCTGGGCTTCTTCACATAGCAGTAAAAAAGAACCAAAGTAACAGTGAAAGCTGCAAGGCCTCTTGAAGCCTAAACTTGGAACTCACACAGCATTCATTCCACCAAACTGGTCAAAG